>JAMJFZ010000716.1:17075000-17087500 GCA_026225945.1 Cricetomys ansorgei | reverse complement strand
CTACAATTCTAGATTCTAATGTGGCCGGGATCACTCAGATTGTTTGATTTTAAATATCCTTAAATTTTGACTTGTTATAATGTAGTCATTTAAATACACAGAATAAGCAGATTTAAACCTTTTAGAATCTAATTCCAAATGTCTAGGAATTAAGCTCTCCCTCTCTCTTTCTCTCTGTCTCTTGGTGTGTGTGTGTGTGTGTGTGTGTGTGTGTGTATGCACACGCATACATGTTGCTTGTATGTTATGGCTATATTATATTATGACTATTATATGTATATATTTCCTCATGTGTAATTTACCCTGTTAGACTATCTCCATTTTATATCCTTCAAGGCAACTTAAACACTCCTTTCTCTTAAACCCCAAGATAAAGGTAAAATGGCCATCGTCTTCAGTGTTTGGAATTCCTGGCCCTTCTGGTCATGAGCATAGCCTGTATATTTAACTCTAAGGAATTCACATAAAATACTGACATTGTGGATTTAGGGCAACTATTCTGAACTTATAAAATTAACTGTTTTCAAATGTTTACAAGGAAAGGAAATACATTTTAACCTCTTCTCCATTTGCTTTCTTTGCTGGTGTTTTTACTCTTACCCAAGTTTTATGGGAGTTACTTCTTTGCAACGCTAGGTTTTAAATAGGAAAGAAAAAATCAAAACCAAGGCATATCATTTGTATAAGCGATTCTCTGATTCTGTCTTTGTGTATGGCATTTTAGAGACATGGAATCTGACAACTAGGAATTCAGTTTACTTTGCATCTGAAGAGTGGTTTACATGCATTTTGCCTCTTAAGTGAGAAATAGGGCAAATTCAATACCATTTTTATAGGTATTTACAAAAATCTACAACTGTAACCTTAATTCTGCGAGAATGGTTAAAATAAGAAAAGTAAAGAATTAAGCCATAAGATCAGTGAACAGCAGGAGGCCTGGCCCGTGTGTAAGAGCACAAGGACGTCTTGATTTCAGTTTTGGATATTTCTGGTTTAGGAAACAGCAGAGGATTAACTACATCAAGCAAGACTGACTTAAAACTTGCTAAGCCTGCTATGGAACGTTTCAAAAAGTGGCTCTGTTTCTTTTTTGTGCTGTGTGTTTTCTTATTGTCAGCTTTGCCTGTTTAACAGACAGAACAAGCATTTCCTCATGTTATGCAGTGACTTATTAGCTTCTGCACAAAAGGAAATGAAATATTCTGTTTTATTTGAACATATTTAAAAAGCATGAACAGTAAACAAAATGCTTGCTCTTTTATCAAATACTCTCAAACCATGAAGCATAAAATTCAGATCATTTTTATCTCGGCCTTTTAATAAGGCATTGCACCACAGTTTTAAACTGCTGTTATGCCATATTCTTTTTAAGTTAATGCTATTAAAATTATAATAACTGAAGATTACCAAGAATTAAATTCCTAGTAATTCTTTTTTCTGCATGTGAGGTCCTCACCAGATCTACTGTTACTATTCATGGCTCACATGCACATGGTACACAGCATGTTTCCTTATCCTATCACAGAAATGCTGCAGAATTCTCAGAACATCTTAAGACTTATAAAGAACGACTGTTTACCACGGACTGAGGACAGGAGAGAAAAGCCACAGAATGCTCGCACTTCCAGCCCCATCACCTGCCGTTGACTGACACGATTATGGCTATTTCCTTTATATTTGTTTGGCAAAGCAGATTGATTCTAAAACTTTACTGTGCATAAAAATTGCACGCTAATTTTAAGTTCCAGACCTAACCTCCACCAAGTTTCTAACTCAGTTAGCCATGTAGGGCTCATGTTTACCCCGTGTCTCTCCCATTCATTTATGAAGCCAAAGACACTGGGCCATCGTCTTGGTCCTTCTCTATTGTACTGAAGTGATCTGGAAACCGCTTGAAGATTAAACACACAGTGAAGTTATAATACTTTCAGTACTAAATCCTGATTCAAAACAACTTTTCAGTCAGCCTTGAACAATTAGAAGAAAAACCTGAATTCCAATTTATAATAACTGGTTGCTGGGCAAAATATCTTGAATAAAGGATTTTTACCTCTTCAAGTTAAGAGAAGAATTATAACTACGCCTAAGAGCACTGCAATAATAATATTTCCATTTGTATTGTGTTGCTATATGATTGGGTCATGTGACATATAGCCAAAGTATTCTAATACTAACCATAAAGAGTTGTGAGATTTCATTCCTGTGTAAAGCTCCACAAGGCGATCAAGTGTTCCGTCAGCTCTAGGAAACGCACTTTATCTGTAGAGGTTTATAAATATAAGGCGATAAAGTGACATAACTGACAGCAGTTATCATGACACTTGGAAAATCATGTATACTAACTCTTAAACTCACTTAAGTTAACTATTAACCGATTTCTATTCAATTTTTTTTTTTGATTTTACAAATACAGAGTCTAGTCCATGCTAAATAACTGACTTCAAATGGAGCTTATCATAGGAGTGAGACAATAATATAATAGTGAAGTTTTCATTAAGGTGGGACTATAGAAATGACAGAATTGTCTTTTCTAGGCCCTGTGAATGATAGTATCTAAGCTCTTCCAGAGAGTGACATTTATGTTACAACCCAGAGCTAGATACTTTTCTATCTAAAGCCAGACAGTCTCAATAGCAGGTGTTGCCTTTATTTACAAAGTTGGATGATCTGAAACTGTACCATTTTTTCATTTTTAAAAACCATAATCCCCCTTTGTTAAATGGTGTTAGATTATCATGCCATCGGTTCTGAAAAAGGAAATAGAATTCCCATATTTACTTATCATATAATTAGTCTAGTATTTCCATTTTTACTGAAACTAAACTCATAAAAATATGTCTCCTGTCACCAAGAGAGCAAGACAGTGAAACTGCTCAGTATCATATTGGAAATCATTGGGCAAGGTTGATAAGGAAGATGTCAACACTGTTTATAGTTATTCATCTTAGCAAATACACTTTAATGAGGTCTTCTATGCAGCTTTTAGCTTATGCACAGAATACAAGAGTTCAAGTTTTATGTCACTGACTATTGGACTCAATTTTGGGTCTTTGAAGTGGTATGTGTTTTCACTTACAGTCATCCAACTCAAATGAGTCTATTGATTCTTAGGAAAGAATTAACAAGCCAGTTTAAAGAAAATAAATAGCTAATCTGCTTAACTCTGAAGCTCACTATTCCTAGATTTAAAACAACAATGTAGTGGCTAATATACAATTAGTCATGCTTAAATATACAGATTATAGCACAAATATACATTAGTAAATGTGGAATCATCTATTTTAGGAGGTGTTGAGTATAGTTCATTCATATATATTGTCTATACTATACTATACTTGTCGAAGCATATATAGATAGATAGATAGATAGGTAGATAGATAGGTAGATAGATAGATGAAATTGGAAAAATTGAAGGGGCGAGTAAAGAAGAAGATATAGATAATGAATTTGGGATCTCCTTATTTAAAAAAAAAAGACTTTTATTTTCAACACAAGTTGTTCTTAATAATGAATGATTTTGAAACAAAGTGTGAATCGTAAATCATCACAGACATGTACATGAGAAAGTGAATGTAATTTCCACAATTACAGTAAAAAGATCCTTAGTAATCTACTGATTACTAAGGACTTGGTACAATGTTAATTTATCTCAACTAACCTTTTTTTACAGAAACTTTGTAAATTTTGTAAAGGAAAAAACAGAAACTCAGCATACTTAATAATATATCAAAAAATATAAGAGGCACTAAATGGTGAAACAAGAGTTTTAAATGGCTCAGAGACCAAGCTCTTCACTGTTATACTACAATGTCCAAAGTCCAATCGATTCAATATGTACATCACATCAAGTCAACATACTGGGACAAGTCAACGGCTGGGCATTATTTAGAAATGATCACAATTGCTTTGTAAGGTTTAGACTGATACAAATTATATGAGCTCCTAGAATATTCTGTATTTCTGATCTCACCCATTAAGTTGACACACTTGGTCAAATTTTTACAGTGGTAGATTTTCTGAGTCTTTAATGGCAGTTTGCTTTAACTTGTATATAGTACAGGGCCAAATGCCAAATTTGTTGCCACTATCTCCTGTCTTACATGGTTTAGGAATACCATTATTTGCTAGTATAGTATAAAGATAAGTGACCCTTTCACAGATGCTCAAAAGAAATAGCCTGTTCAGCTTTCTCCTTCATCTTCAACTATCAGAATATCATGCTTTCCTTTAGATGAAGTTCTGCAGATGGTAAAAATGGGACATAAGTCATTTCTGCCTTCAAACAAACTTACCCTCTGAAGACTGATGTCTTAAATAAACAAATTCTTTCATTTCTAATTACATGTATTGCAGGTAAATTGAAAGCATTTGATTCAGAAACCAAATCGACGCGGTCTGTTCACTGACATGTTTGACAACATTGAGGGGCCACTTCTCTCTGGCTGTCGTCCTTTGGGCAGTGGGAGGAGCTAGTGGAGAATGGTCAAAAACAACTGTGCAATTTATCTTTTAAATAAGCATGATAGCAGAATGGTTAGAATCACTTCTAAAGCAGAGTTTTAAAAAATGGGAAATTTGGGGCCAAGCAATTTAAGTACTTAATGATAAAAAAAAAAAAAGCACCACAAAAAGTATCTTGATTCATCACTGGTCAATATTCTAGAATCAAGAGTCCTGTCAACAGCAGGCTACCTCTTAAAACTTGAAATATTTTCCAAATTTCTTACCTTCTCTACATTTTCATAATCATTCTGATAAGTATTTTAATTAAAATAAGTAAAATTCCATATTGGGAAATATTTCTCCTGAAGGAAATTAAAAAGTAAACCTCCTCTATTGGCTTCTAAAATACACTTTTAGAGTTCATGAAATGAAGATTATTCTGAGAGTCACACCAGACCCAAAGGCTGGCAAGTTCTTTTCTGAATTACCAGTTAATGTCTTGCACGCGCCCTCTGTCCTCTCCGCAGAGCGCTGTTTTATATTACTTCATCATACACTGATACTTTTTGTAAACTAAGACCTACTTCTCTTACTTCTAGAGACAAATGTTTGCTTAGTGTCTACAACGTGTGCTAACTGTAGTCCCTCAGACATTCATTAGTGTTTAGAGTTTGCACTTAAGCAGGACAATGGCTTTGTAAATGAAAATGACCAGTAGCCAAAGGGAACATATAATTGTTTGTAATTAAACAAAAGTGTTGCTGAGTTAATCAGATTCACATCTTAATATGCTTTAAAACATTGCTGTCTTGTCAAAATGAAGACTTTTAGTTTTAGTCTCTTTGGGATTTTTTTTTTAATTGGTAGTGAAAACTAAGCAGATTATGCCACCAAGATTCTTTAACTCACTCAAGTACAATAAATAAGCCAAGTATGCTTTGACCAAAGTTTCACTGGAGTACCCTTTCAACTTTTCCCTCGTGTCATAATGGAGAGCTGTTTGCAGGCATTAGCCTGTTTACCATTTGCTCTGAGGTGCCCTGTGCTGGCTGCTCTCTTCCTTTTGAATTATAGAGCAAACAAACCAAGCATCATATCCACCCTTTCAGTGGCAAATTGGTTTGGTTTAAGAGTTTCTGTGGTAAGTTGATTTGATTTTTTTTCTATTGCATAAAGGTGAGACCAAAAAAAAAAAAAAAAAAAAAGAATTTAGGAGGGTAGTTGGCACGTTGAGATAAAGGACCACTGCTATTTTGCTGCAAATCAGATTTCTAGAACCCTTAGAACATTGCTCGGATCGAGTTGCTGAGCTACCTCCTAGCTTTTCTAAACCTAAACCTTTTCTAAACTAGGTCTCAAAGACCTAGTTGTTTTTATTTTTATTTATTTATTTATTTATTTGCTTTGAAAAAAAACCATCATCATAATAATAATGCCCAGCGATAAGAGAATCTAAAGTTATGTCAAACAAATTGTGTTTTAGTTATTAGTGGCTAGTTTGTAAATATCAAAGCTCCACTCATTGTAGTGGCGGGAGCTGCATTTGCATGCTGATGAAGTACAAGTGGAAGGCTGTGAACTGTAGGGTTATCTACAGTGCAGCAGTGGGAGCTCCAGAATCAGACAGTTGAGCATCTGACCGACTCAAGAGTCCAAGCTGCAGACCTCTTCTATTCACTTTCTTTACAACAATTAAAATATGCAAAGTGATAATTTTCCTTAAGTAGCCTTAAATGTGCGATCTATTTAAATGTGAAGAAAATTGCCTGAAGCTTCTGGTGTGAGGGACAAAAAAGAATAAATTATGCAAATAGCAGAAAAGGACTCTACCACTTGAACGCCTAATTTTCCTGTAATAAGCATACTGTTTCATTTAATTTTTTGCCTCTTATTAAAAGTGACAGTTCCTTTGCACTGTCTGATGGTTCTATCTGACACAAGCTAGGGAAATGACTGCTAGACTAAATGCTAAAGCATTTTGGTAGCTTTTTTAGATGATGGTTACATTCACAAAGTAATTATGCACTGAAGAGTAGAGAAATAAGGTTTAATTACACAGTAATCGCTTCTGATGGACACGGCAGAAGTGTGAACACCGCCAGACTGCAATCCATCAATGACAAACCCCTGGCCACTTTTAATTCCTCCTCATTTGCATCATAACCTCCGCACCAAGTTGCACAAATGCTGTTAAATGTTAATAGGAGCTGTCTCTCCACTCAAAATGAATGCTTAAGCTGTTTCATTTTTTTTTCTCCTCCACCTCAGACCTTCAAAACCAGCTCCTCTCTGAGAGCAGGCATTAAGCACAGAGCATGGTGCGTGGTCACTGTTGTGCTAATTGGGAGCAACACTTAAAGTTTTATCTCTCAAGCGCTAATAATGCACACTGCTGACAAACCAGTGAATAAGTAATGTACTTGCAGGAGAAGGGGGGGGTGGGTAAAGGCATGCCTAGAATGAAAAATGCAGTTGGGACCGTTGTTCAGTGACTAGCTATTTGATTAGGCCCTGTAGTCATATTTAATCCAGATCCTTAGGGAACATAGGCAAAATTACATCTTCATCTCATCAAACATTCAGCCATATTTAAGCATTCAGCTGATCAAGCTTTTATTGTTTCTCTTGCAGCAACATGAAGACTGTGTTGTGTTGCATTTGTCACTGGAGAAGCTGGCAGAGGAAAGGCCTTGCAAGCTCTAGGCTTGCTTTCTGGGGTCCACTGTGGTTAGGGAATCTAGTATCAGCGGAGTGTAATCACTTTAGTCGCTCTGCACTAATGCCTGAGTTGATAAAACCTGAGTGTTCAGTTCTATTTGTACAGTCTTTTATATTCCATCTCATTTTCTCGATATTTTAGTGCTTGTCCCTCTACCTTGTATTTAAACCCAGACCATTTGCTGAGACAGGTCTACATCATTAAACTGCAGATGGTTCTTTTTCTATTAAGCAGCAGGTATCATTTTTGTCCTGACAGGAGGAGGCTCCACCTGTCGCCAGCCCACCAATACTTCCAGCTGACTGCTTTGCAGAACAGGAAAGGTAATTTGTAAGCAGTGTGCTAAGTTTAACAGTAGACTCTAAGAAGTGACAAAAGAGCCATTTTCTGCATGAAGATTGAGAATTATCAACACCTTTCGGTGCATAATAGTTAAGCCTTTATCACTTGAGGAGCTGCGGATAAGGTTAAGAACACTAGACAAACTGCTCATTAGTGGAAAGGTTTGCCTTTTACATTAAAGACTGCTGGGGACTGGAGTTCCTCTAGTGAGCAATGCATCCCTGGCATTTGAAAAGAATGAGCTGATCGGTACACATAAAGGAACACTGGAAAAGGAGACCTGGAATGTTCTAATGATATTAGTGAGGTTTTCCCAAACTTAGGCAATGAGAAGCCTGTTGGGCATATTCCAAAGTGGCATGACCTGGGAGGTAAGACCCTAGGTCAGAAGTCATAAGACCTATCTATGCTCTATCCTGTATTCTATCACTGGCTGACTATATGACCTTGGGTGGGTAATTTATGTTTGTAGGATCTGAGGATGAAACAAGCAGCATTCATTATGTTACAACAGTAAACAGCTATAAATCAGTGACAAATATCTCATTCAGAAATAAACGGATGGTAAATACAGAAGAAAAAAAGCTCATTAGTACTCAGTCTTTCATTCTATGCTGGTAAGTTGGATGAGGAATTGTAACGGGAATTGATTATCTTTATCTTCAGAACAGTTGTGTGAGTACAGGAATGGGAATGTGTGTGTGTGTGTGTGTGTGTGTGTGTGTGTGTGTGTGTGTGTGCATGGAGACCAGGGAAGGATGGACACCAGTCCTGCTCTGTCACTCTCCACTGTAGTCCCTGAGACAGTGTCTCTCACTGAACCTGGAGCTAGTTTGGTGTATACAGTAGGGTCCAGTGAGCCTCTTGTCTCTGCCCCCTTATAGCACCAACATACTAGTTGGTTACACCAGCCTATTTAAAATGTGTGTTGGGGATTTGAGCTCAAGTTCTCATGATTGCTTAGTGAGCTCTCTTACCTGTTCAGCCATCTCTCCATCCAGTGATTAGTATTTTGTATACCTGCTATGAGGGTTTTATATTAATAAAAATTGTAAATAATAGCTTCCATGGAGTTATTCTCTTTGTATGGAGAATAGCAATGCAGCTGATTTCTGTCTCCATTTCCATCGTGCTCTGACTGCATGGCTTTAGCCCTATTCATCAATCTCGCTTTTGGCTACTTAACATGTTCTTGAAATCCCATAAGGGAGACCAAGGCTTAACTTCTATCACTCTAAAACCAATTCAGCCTGCCAATGATATCAAGCTGATATTGGGGAGCTGTCCTTCGAAACAAATATGGTTCTCTACTTAATTCTTTGCAAACAAGCGTCACTTTTAAAATGTCTGCGCTCATTTATAAAACTCCAACTATTCCAATAGAGAAAGCTAGTCTTGCCACTTCTCAATGAAATACATTAAAAGCAGTGTTTTTCTCAGACAAAGCATGCAGCCACATATTACCACAATTACCACCTTAGTGCACAAGCGGGGTAAAGTGTGTCATTCTGCGTCAGAACTGCATTAAGACTATAAGTGTGTGTTAGAAGTTTCCTTACCCCGTCAATAACATTATTTCTCTATGAGGGAGAAGGCAAGTCAGTAAAATGACAACAAAATCGGCAGTTCTAACTCATTCCAAAATCAGGTTGAAAAAGATGAGAAGAAATAATGTTTTAGAGTTGAGGGTCACAGAGAACACCAAAGAAAGTCTTTGCATTAGCTGAACTAAGCAAAAAAGCATGAGAGCTACTGGTGAGGACCCATGTCTGCTGGTGGACCTACAAGCCTCCCCTTTCTCTTCTCTTAGCTACCTAAATTTTAAAGCAGTCATGCCAACCAGTCTCCCTACAATCCTCTCTCTCTGGCACTTACCTAAAGCCTGTCCTGGCACCAACCCAGCTGGTCCCTACTCCAAGGATCCCATAGGATCTGTCAACAGTAATCAAGGAATCACGGCATTTTCTTTTCTCCTGATCTGCTGCTGCAGTCAATGTAAAAGTCTAGGTCTTCCCCCTCAGGTGACAACCATGCTGTCAGCCTGCAGATTAACTATTGATAGATTTGACTCTCAGAGATTTTTGCATTGCCATGTAATTAATTCAGGTATGATCTCATGCTCCATGTTTGTACACCACCAGCCTCAAAGCTCTTTTAAATCTGTCCTTTTTGTATACCACTCTGTTCCCTGTGTACAGTGAAATATATTTAGCCTTATAGGACAGAGAAGCTGCTAACAGTCTTCTAAGAAAGTGCTGGCAAACATAAAACAAAACTATATTACTAACTCCCTAGTAAATTCCAATAGTGGAAGACTGAAAATAGATAGGGAGATGCTCTGAAAACCACGTGCTAGGGTTTGAAGGAGAGTGGTCTGTGATGGAGGAAGTGGATAATTCAGGCTGCAGATCCTTGTCTTTAAAGTCATAGTGACACTTGATGCAGTTGTGTGAGGGCTGAGTACTGAAATGTACAAAATAAGAGAGAAAGATGCAAAATTAACAAATAAGCCCAGTGTGATGGCACATGGCTTTAATTCCAGCAACTGGGAAGTAGAAGGTGGGTCTCAGAGTTGGAAGCCAGCCTGATCTGCATAGAAAGTTCCAGACCCTCCAGAGCAACACAGCTGAACCCTGTTCCAAAAAGATGAAAATTATACAAAAAATATGTTAAAATTCATCCAATTGTTTTTAATATGACCAACCACCGATGTATAAAAAGAAAACCACAATGATCCTGGTATTCATACCCTTGTGTATTATGTGAATTTTGAAAATTCTTTAAATTATCATATGCCTTTTTACATAGTCTATGTTATGAAGTATAATCAACCATTCACACTTTAAAACTAAAGAGACAATTAAAGGTAAGCTTGATTCATGATTTCCAATTATAGCTGAAAACTATGTGAATAAAAGCAGTCTTGTATTATTAATCTGTGCTATAGAGATAGTTCCTAGAAGCTACAGAATAGAGAGTAAAATTCTTCCATGAGTTGATGAGTTGAGTCTGCCTTGAACCCGTTCTGCATTATGAAGCTTCCAGTGTACTTAGAGATGGCTGAATCAAAGGCACTACACAAGTACAAAGTAGCACACGTATTATTAACCTTCGCCTGGTTGTTTCCTCATCTGTAATATGGGGTTAATGATATTTCTGTACCTCACAAGAATGCTGTGTGAATTAATGTTTGTAAAGCCCTTTAAGATCCACGGATGAAAGATGCCATAAAAGTCCAAAGGTGATAATATTGTAGTTATTGAAATTGGAAACACCAATAATGCTGGGAACTGAATATATATTTGGTTCCAAGACACCCGGTATATTATGAATTCACAGGCACTTACAGAAACTTACCACTTCAAAATTAATGTTTTGAGTCATACATATGTACATATATCGTTAAAAATATATTCAATAATATATACCAAACGGATGTGATTTGTTCATAACTCACAAAAATATACTATTAGTCCATTTTATGTTCATGTCTCATTACAGTAAGTGCTTCTGTAGAAGGCAGTATATCTATACTCAAACTTATATAATATTAGATTGGTCTATTTAGAGAGAGGCAGTAAATGACATGCTAAAAATGCTAAGATGATTTAATGAAATAATTATCTGTACTTCTCTTATTATGGCTGTGTTTTACATTTATATTTTGAATCTACTTGAATGGTTTATAAATATTAAGCACAAAGAATATAACAGCAACCTTTTTGAAAAGGAAAAATAATACACGTTATCAACTATAAATAATATGTGACACCTGCTAACTAATTTTTATGTGGATATTAAATATTTTTCTAAAAAATTGAAAGATAAATTTTCCCAATTTTGAGCATTCAAAACAGAAAAACATGATAAGTTTTCTGATACTGCAGCTTTTACTTAGACATTATTAAGTACTTTGAGAGACACATGATCTCTCTGCATGTATCTACTAACTGATCAGCTATCCATTCATCAATCACTAAATACTCATCTGTGCCACATTAAGTACAGAAACTTTAAATTATATAATGTATGTGTTTGCATACACGTGGAAATGCTGTGTAGACACGTAAAAGCCAACGTAGCTAACGCTCTCAAGGTTCAGTTTAAGGAACTGCAGACGCTCTTTCTTTTTTTTTGAATTTTTCATGATTTCTGTCTTAATTTTGTTACAAAAGTAATGTGTAATTTTTCTAATTTGTGGCTGATAAATAAGGAAAAATAGGTTTGAAAACCTAAAGAATAAAAAAATAAAGATGGATGAGGTAGGATGAAAATAAGCAGATGAAGTTGGTATTCAAACGACATTCTTTTTATTGTCCAATAGGGTAAAATGAGAAGATGCCTAGTTAACGGAGAACTCGTTATCCTTGATTGTAATTTAGGGAGAATTATCATATACTTCTTTTTTCAAGACACATTTTAGAGATGTTCTTAGATTTAATTAAAAGAAACTGCTATTTTGTCTTTTAGTCCATTCAAACATGATTTCCAACTGAGTAGAGAAAAAGGTTAACTTCAAATGGTAGTGGCAAAGCAGTCAAGGAGAAAACAACAGAGTTCACAGGTAAGTCAGGGAGTCAAGCAAATGTGATATTTAGAAAGTCAAGAGCTTTGTTTTGGCTGTTTTAGAGGTTTTCCCCAATTTATGAAAGGTTCAAGGTTACCAAACTCAACACCCAGAGCTCAAAGTCATTCCATAGTTTATTCAATATTCAAGTTCAAAGATTTAAATGTGTAGTACAAAAGAGAATTTTGAAGCTGGGGGACTACTGAGTTGGTGAGAGTAAAGCAGTAAATTATGGGAAAGGTCACATGGGCCGTAGTACTTAGAGGCAACTAACAAGCAGAAAGCTATATTTAGAGATAAAAAATTAAGGAGCACTAAAAGCATATTTAACATCTTATCAAATACATGATCTTGCATCCATATTTATAAACATACTTTCTGGGCATTATGTAAAACAAATGAACAGAACTGCGATATCGTGTCACCCAA
>JAMJFZ010000716.1:16985000-17070000 GCA_026225945.1 Cricetomys ansorgei | reverse complement strand
TTTTGAACATGTGTGGTATCATTCATACAACCATTTTATAATAAAATATTTCTTCATATTTTTTTCTATAAAATACCAAGACCATCAAATAATCATCAAAGTAATAATGTAGCAATAATAGTAAGACCAAGAAAGGATAACACAATGATACTCCTGCCACATGACAAACTGCTTTACTTATCTTTACTATCAGAGAAAGAAGAAATGCATTAATTGAAGAAATTGCATTTTAAAAAGTCACAGTTTTCAGAATCCTACTGATTTCCTCCAATAAAAACTTTGGATTAGGAATGCCAAATGTCATGTCATATTCACTTGAATGTTTGACAGTATATCCTCATTCTGGAAAATACAAAATACATTAAAATTTTGTGTAGAACACCAGCATGTAAATGAAACAGGTTTAGTTACCAACAATGCAGTTATTCGAGTACTGAAGGTTGCATTCAAGTATTTCTGATCTTTTTGGGATGGGGTATTTCTTTTGGTTTAGTGTCTTAGCCCAGGGACTGGAATGAAGGCTGAATGGTTAATAGTTCTTCATGCTCTTCCTAAGGACCCATATCTCAGAACCTGGGCAGCTCACAATTGATTGTAATTCTAGCTCCAAAGCACTGAAATCCTTAACTAATATTCAATGGAATCCACATACAATGGCCTACACACACACACACACACACACACACACACACACACACACACACACACAAAAAATTGTGTAATTGAATGACAAATCAATCAATAAAACAAAAACCTAACTATATCAAGAACATTTTAGGAGGCTTTCATTTCATTTCTATTTCACAATAATTTTGCAAGTAGGGACTTCTTGTTTTTAACTATTCTTATTAAATATATTGACTATCATAATTTAAACAAAAACAGAATTGAAATCTCTGGATATCTTCTAAAATGGAATCTATAATCATCTCACTTTATGTTCTAACTCTAAGCAATAGACTTTAAGTTATGTTTAAATCTCCAGGGGTTAATATTATTGAACATATCTAATGTTCTTCAAGTTGTGATCCCTAAACCAGCAACATCAGTGTTACCTGGAAACATGTAAAAATTTAAATTCTAAAGTCTCCTCACAAAACCAGCTGAAGCAGTGGGACCCAGTAGTCTTTTAAAAGTTCTGCATCATTCTGGTGGAAACTAACATTCAATATCATCTTTTCTTATGTGTCTGTAGCCCCAGTTATCTCATGGAGGATGTGACGACTCCCATTATGAATCTGGGACCTTATGCCCAATTTGTTGCAGTGATTAGCTTCTTTTAATGAAGGCTTCCAAGTCTATAAACTGATTTAAGTCTGAAAAAAAAACAGAGTGAATCTCACGTCTGCAACTGAAATGAAATTTGTGTGTACCACATCTCCTAGGATTTTTCTCCTATATGTCAAGATATGCTTTAGTTGACAGACTGTTTTTTTAATCTCAGGGTCTCATAGTCTATTAGGTGATGCCTAGGGTCTCTGAAAGCAGAAAATATGATTGGTTTATAATGAATAAATGCAACTGCCTGGCCCCAAAATCTTATCAAGAAATCTATTATACCTATTTTACTCTTACCCCTGGCATTTCGTGAGCAGCCACCATGGTGCACTGTCTCAGTTTTCAGGTGTACTAGTTCCCCTCTTAATCAATGTGTTCTTTAAGATATTTATAAATGACATATCTTCAGGTACTTTTTGAGCAATATATGGTTAATTGGCCAAATGAAAACATAACAATTTGTTCCAGTATAGCCAGTTTTCTCAAACTATTTTTCTATCTTTTATCAGAGAAGTCATATATTCGCCATTATTGAAAAGAGGCCACAACTGATCAAACACAGGCTTCAAATAATTGATTTTATAGACCATTAAAAATGAATAATAAAGTCCAAATTTATTGTGATGGGCTAAAGACCCTAACTGATTTTCATTTATGAATGTCTCCTTATGTTGTGCGTGCTACTCCAGTCTCCTCACTGCCTTCTGATTGTTATTACACAATACTATAAATGTATTATGATATAAAGGTGTTTTTAAATTTTTCCTCTTCCTGCTACCTAGAGAGCATGACCCCGAGTCTTTATCTCATTCTTAAATTAGTTAACTCTATTGTGTCTTTTCACATTATAACTGTCAAACTGTCTCCCCTGATCACCAAGGCTTAAGTCACATGCATCATTACTCTCTTTATTCACTTATCTAGCTTTACTTTTCTTCACTACCTGGAAGAGTGTCTATTTTTTTAATTCTCTATCTTCTCCACTAGCATAATGGCCTCCACAAGGATAAGAACTCTATTTGTGTTGTTAATTTCGCTATCCAGAGCGCTGGTAGCCATGCAGAGCTTATAACATGAGTTTAATAGAGATGATCAAATATCTGATAACACTACAAATATTTTTAATATGCTCACAAGATAAGAAGAACATAGGACACGGATAAGGAAATCATCAACGTGCATCTGGGTTAGCTGTTCTGAGGTTTGGTCCCAACAGTCTGCTGTGCTACATATGATTTCACTTTATTTTGAATGTTATGTGGTTTCTCTATAGTTTGAGTGTATGAATAGACACACACCTAAAGGCAATATTAATAGGTGTATTGATATTGTTTTAATTTCAGAATTCTAGTCCTTGATGCTTCTTACATCATTGTCACATTTCTACTCTAAAGTCTCTCTCTCTGCACTTCTTGCCTCTGAGGTTGTACAATCACTACTTAGTCTTTTAGGCTGCAACGCATGGCATGCAAAACTGCAAACTCAATGCCTTCATTACCAAAGACTGAAAGTGTGTGCGCACACAATGCCCAGTAGGAAACCCTCATATGTGAGTAATGGTATTTGGAGGCGATCCTATTGCTAGTGATACTTCAAGGGGTTAGAGTCATTACGAATGGGGTTGACATCCTCCTAAATAGTCGACAAACTGACTTGCTCTTTCATGAGGTTGCAGCAGGAGTCTCCGACATGGAGATGGCCCCTCACTGGAACACAAATCCATGCCGGTGCTCCATCTGTTTACTTTTGACTTCTTATTTTACAAACAGTGAGAAATATTTTTTATATGCCACTTAATCTATAGCACTTTGTTACTAGCCTAAATTATGGAATTAAAAGAGTCCAGGTGACTATCTTCTTGAGCATCAGATCTTCCATTTCTTGCATCCTCATACCTTATATTTACCTCAGTTTTTTTTGGTGCTGTGTGTGTGTGTGTGTGTGTGTGTGTGTGTGTGTGTGTGTGTGTAATATACATTTAGCTTGGAGTGGCATGCTTTCCTTATTTTAAAATTAAGTTTTCACTAATTATTCAATGATAGATTTAAGTAGCATTTCCTTTCAAAGGTATTCATTAATTGACCCATTGCATTTAATTATTTTTTCTCTTTTATCTCAGCGTATATTGATCACACCTCTCTTTTGCTTTGGATTATACTTAGCATATTCATGGTTTTGATATTGTCTTGAAAGTATCTTTAAACCCAGGAGTATATCTTCTCCACCCCTTTATATGTCCACACTTACTGTAATAATGATACAATAAATTTAGTAGATATGTAGTAAATGCTTGTTTCAATGAGATTTCAAATAAAGATTAGTAATTTTGCTCTAGGCAATTAAGGATATCTACTTAACATTATTTCTTGCAAAAAAATGTACAAATGTTCTAAAGATTCTGACAGAGATGAAGCAGTGACCTCACACCTAAAAAAGTAGCACCTTAGCTTTTAGAATGGTTTCAAAAGTATTCATTGAAGATTTTGCACAGCCTCAACTGTACAGTCATTGATCTCAAAGTTTCAAAGATAAAATTATTAGATTTGCTCTTCTGATTCTTCATGGCCCTCGATAGACATTCTTATATATATACAGATAGGCATACTGATTTGGGTAGACACTGCCATGAGTCATAACAGTTAAATCCTAAGAAAATCAAGAAGCATGATATGGTGACAGATCGCCTCGTTTATATTTGAGAATCTTAGTAAGTGACAGCATTTTGCAATATCAAATATAATATGTTTCATTAATAATAAGATATTACTATTTTTAGGCTACCTAGTATCACTATCTCCAAGCATAGTGTTAAACTCTTGGGTATATATTGATTTCAAAGGGGCTTGGTATGATCTCTCCAGCTATATTCATCCTGAGAGTGCCAACAAAGACTACTAGAATTCTTTGATTGCAAAGAAAGGATGCTACACAATGGTTTTAGATGCTTCCCTATTGAGATTTAAAATGTACCCATGGTGGAGAAGTCCAGACTATAGCATAGATGACCTTATGATTCTATATTTAGAGAGAAAAAAAAGACAAATGCCAAGAATCTCTGTATCTATTTCAAGTTTGGAATATCACAGTTTCTGGAGTTTATGTTCCTCTTGACAGAATGACAACAAATTGTAAATCCTCTTCTGTGATATTCAGAAAGATTATTGATGTATTCTAGGCATTCTCTCCCATATTAGATGTCAATATTAGATGTCAATAATTCTACTAAGATCCAGCTGCAATGGTGAGAGAGAGAGGCATAAAACTATCGAAACCCCATCTCCTCACTCTCTAGAACAGAATTTTTAAACTACTCAAGAGAGTTGTAGCTCAGTGGTAAATAATTGCCTATGATCAACAAGGGCTGGGATTTGATGCCCTACATTATATAAAAGACCAAACAGAAGTTCTAAAGCATCAAATCACCCATTTACAGCTAAAGGAAGTGGGAGAGAAAAAAGAGACATAACCAAGCAGAGAGATGAGATTCTCTAGGATGTGCTGAGAGGCACATGTTGATAATTCGAAAGACACTAACCAGACAAAACAGACAGGCAGGAAAGAAAAGAAAGCTCTCAGAGGAGAGAAACTGGAAGAAACTTAGGTCAACTTTAGCATTGCAGGAAGGCTCTGGAAAGAGTCTAACAACTTCTGGAATGCCAGAAAGTGAAAAGAGCAAAGAGTAAAAGGACAAAATTTATTACCAGTTTCCTGAGAAGACTGAAGACAGGGTTAATATAGAGTTTTTCTCCTAGGAAGGGGGCACTGGGCTACTAACCCTGATTTTACTACCAAATAGATCTAGCATGAGGGTGATAAAGCAGGCCTCACCCCCAGAGACCCACTCTGGAAGCCGCTGATAGCTCTTCAGAGTAGGGAATCCTGGGTGGGATGCAAATTATGATGTCATTTTGTCATATAAAAACTATACAGGATCACCAAATCATGTTGCAAACAGCATTGCTTAGAATTACTTTAGTTTAAAAACATTTTGAGTCATGATTTTTAAAAGCTCCATTTGACATAAAAAAGCACAATCTATGTAACATAATTTAAATACTAAAATATATGATATGTGCATATACATTTCTAGACCTTATAAAATGTTTATAAAATGCTTCTTATTCCTTAAAGGATTGTACTGAACTCACTTAAAAGAGTAATCTTTTTCTCCCATTCAGAAATTTTATTGCTCATTGAGCATATTCACTCCTGAGATTGTTTTTTGCAAGTTTTCATTTGTGTTAAGAAGTGCATTTCATTCTGGATGGCTCTATTCCTCACTAAATAAAATGTTTGTTTTTATTAATGCAGACTAAATTACAGCTTGCTTTCTTTTGCTCCAGTCTCTCACTGTATATTGTTAAGAAGCTTGCTGACTGCAATGATGGACCAAGAACTGCCTTACTGTCTTACATCACGGGAAATTCTGGGCTTTGAGTGCAAGCAGCAACAACTACAATGATAAGAGCTGAGAGAGATGGTTTTATTAACATGCAACAATTTTCAAAACTTATAATGATATTAAATACCTAGCCTAAACAAGAACACGATAAAATAAATACAATCCCATACGTATTTTTTGAAACAACATAGACCAATTAATATTAAAGGCTTTTTAATTTTGGAGGATTACTTTATTAAGAAACTCATTAAGCGTAAAAGCTGCATCAGCTAGGAACTTGTGTGAAGCGCACACTCCTACTGACAGAGTCCCCATACTCACTTCAGGGTTTGGGAGGTGCTCCTGCAGCCTGTGGCTACTGCCCATGCCTTGAATGTCTCAGTTTTCCTATGGAGGAAAGCAGGGCCTTAATCTCAGGCCTACTTGTGTTGTCGGATGTTCATTTGTGACACACCCTTGAGCTGGAGCCTCTAGCTTTCTGAGTTTCAATGCTCTCATCTGTAAAATTGCCCAAAAATAAAATAATAATTCTGTCCTGACCCTGACTGGGGAGTACTCCATAAGTGTCCCTTTGGTTTTTAAAAGACAGAAATGTTCCCCCCACCAAAAAAGAACATCATACTCCATGTTATGATTGGATCTGTATAGTCAATATTGTCTAAAAATTGTATACTAGTGGCATCAGCAAAGTGACATTACTTTAGTGCCAAAGATATTCCTTATATTTATACCAGAAATACAAAGCAATGTTTGATACTGGATAGTCAATGAAAAGACAGCTATCTTGACAGTAAAATTATTATTACAACATTATTAATGATGCATAATGTCAGTTTTAATTCCATAGTGTCTTTTTTCATGGTAAGGTGTTATGGTCTGGATATAAAATTTCCCCCTAATGCATATGTGCAACATGGGTTGCTTCCCAGAACAGCAATGTATGCAGGTGATATTTGGGGAACTAATGGGATCATGAGGACTCTGACACAAATAGCAGGTTAATGTGTTGATGGACTCAAAATGGAATGCACTGTTGGGGGTGGGGTGCGAACTGTGGATACCAGTGGAGCCTACAACAAAAGTGCTTTTCTGGGAATGTGTTTTCAAAGGATATACCTAGTCCTCAGTCCAGTTGCTTCTTTTCTCATATTGTGCTTTCAGGCCAACTGTCATGATGTGCACAGTTCCTCCACCACAAGCTCTGACTGCCATGCTACTCTACACTACCCCAGACTCAGGGCAGTGCATTCAGTGGACCTTGGAAGTGTGGTCTTGAATCACTTTCCTCCTTTAGAATACTTCTCTAAAGTGTTTGTCATAATGATGAAGTCACATACCATGAATAGATGATAGTTATAGAGGAAATGGTGTTTTGATGGTGAAAACGGTCATTTGTGAGACTGGCCTTTTGCTTAACATTTATAAGGGAAAATGGGCTTTGTATTAGCTGTTTCCTATTCCCAAAGCACTCATCTCCAGATATTTACATAGTTGACTCCTTTCCATCATTTAGATTTCAGTTCGAATGTGCATTATTCAAATGCCAATCTATGTAGTCTCCCAGCTCCTTACTTCATTTTAGCATAAGTAACATTTTGTCTCAGAACAGCCAGTGATTTGGGCTGCTAAACAAAGCACCTTAGACTGAGTATTCTGCAAATAATAGAAATATTTCTCTCACTGACCTGAAGTCTGAGAAGTCCATATTGGAGCACTGAGGGTTCGTGGTGGGTAAGCTAGCTTACGATCGATGGCCTAGATAGTGCCTTATTGCTGTCAGAACCAAAAGGGACTAAATTCCTCCTCAAAACTTTTTATAAGAGCATCATTATCATTAGCGAGGACTCTATAGTCACCCTTTAAGGTCCCTACTTCTTATTAACAACTGTGCTGGACTCTTGTCTCAATGTCAATTTTGGAAGGGAGCAAACATTCGGACAGCAGTACACTGGCACATGCAATGCCACCATCTTCAGTCCTTCCACAACAAAAACGCATTGCCTCATAGTTCTTGAGGACGGTGTGGATGGTTAACTTCCTGTGGGGTTTGTCTCCTTGGTTTATAGATGGTCATTTGTTCTTGCTGATTTGTAACAATGTCATCCTTCCCTGTCAATTCTTGTTCTGTCTTTATCTAGTTGTTTGTTTGTTTTTTGTTTTTTTGTTTTTTTTAGGACATTAAAGAAATTAGGTTAGAGTCTACAATAACAGTCTTGATCGAATTTGCTTGTTTTTTAAGAGCTCTATCTCAAAACACAGGCAACATTGAAGTACTGGGGGTTAAATGATCACATACAAATTTTAAAGAGGTCACTCTAACCCATATTGTATGGAAAATATAATGTTCATATAGACTTAGTTATGGTCTACACTCAGTCATTAGAAAGGAAGCTTCAAGCATTTCTTTATTGAGGCAGTTGGATGAGAGCCTGGCAGATGACAGACACTCAATGCATATGTTTGTTATATGACTGAACACATAAAGGAATGGTAAAAGCACTTAATTATCAAGTCTTTGATGTCTGTAATTATTAAAAATTTCATTAATTTTAGAATCACGCATGAAAAGCAAGTATGTAGTGTTTTAAGTCTTAGTGATGCTCAGTAAGTTTTTTTTTTTTTTTTTCTCAAACTCACACAGGAAAAACGTATTTTAGAATGAAAAGACATCTTACGTTTGCAGACTATATCTGAGATTCAAAAAGCAGTGATGATCCATGTTTTGCATTCTGGCAGATGGTACAGCAGAGGCTTCAAGCTGCTTAGAAGGAACTTAAAAAGGAACTAGGGATTGTTAGCAAAGAAAACATAAAATATTGCGTTACTAATTGATTACCACCTCTGTCAACTAAGAAAACAGATTTATGACCGAGACTGAAACTGTTGCTTCTGGTTGTTTTCCAGTACCCGTCCCTGGCTCTTCTCATACAGAAATGGGATCTGGCATTTTCAAGGAGTACATTGGTCAAGACATGTGTTACCCCCTTAAGCGACTGTAAGTCTTAACGTCATTTACAGCTGAATTAAAGGCATCATATTAAGGATGTCAAAGTAGGCTCTTGTAGGTGTGTTGGGAAGTATATTGAGAGCCATTCTAGGAGGTGAAGTATTGATGAAGAAGAAAGGAAGGTACATCATTTTTAATGTTATGGGGCTCCTACAACCCTGAACTCCCTAGATGGGGACGTAATGAATCTGAAAGAGAAATAGACTTTCTTGAACTACTAGTATTTCAGATGTTTCTGAGATATTATCTGAAACAACAATCACTATCTTTTGTGTAATATTTATTACAATATTGTATAACCTGCCACTGAGTGATTTAGTTTATCACTCTTGCAATTATTTGCCTATTTAAAGAACTTTCTCCCTTAAAGTTTACCTTTAATGATTGGAACACTACCATGTCATAGTTCCTAGATTCTCAAGGTAAGCCACACTACACAGTTGCTTGAGTTTAGATCAAATTTAAATCTTTCCTTGTTCTTTAGTGTCTGCTTGTACATGATTGTAAATGTCAACATTACCACAAGTCACAAACTTGTGGAAGGACATATCCTAGTGTCTTATAATTGGGTGCCTCGCCATAGCACGTACCTTTGTGGATAGGAATACTCTTCAGTCTTGGGTTCTTAGTACTTTGTGATTATCATAGCAAGCCTTAAAAGCTCATTTAAGGGTAACCAGATTTGTAAATACCTTATCTATTTTTCTAAAGTATCCACTCTCGGAGTGGGCAGATTTAAGGTAGTTTTTCACACAATTTCAGGGGACATTAGAATGAGACTCCTTGAGACTGCCTCTCTATGTAAACTACTTAAAGAATTTGTAGTATATTAGCAGATCTCAAATTGTGGTCCCATATAGTGATATGACTCAAAGGGGGTTGTTTAGGGGCTTGGTATTAAAAGTGTTTTACAGTCATGGGGAGACAGTGCAATTCAGATACAGAATGTAAGATTAGAAATGAGAAAGCCTAGGATCTATATCCCAGTCTTAATCTTTACTATCTGGGTCAAAATTTATTAATTCCAATTCATGGAAGTATTGTCAAGACTCAAGTGTTTGATAATGAAATCATAAGTATCTACATTTTATCAGTTCTTAATAGCTACATGACACTGTCAAATGTTTGATAAGTACTAGCTATATTGAGATGAACTTAGCCCTAGCTACTTGGGATAAGTTTGGCATAGAATTTGGAGTCAAAATTTCTTCATTTCCATATATAGTACAGGGTCAAGCCTTTCTTAGTTTGTACTTTTAGTAATCCTTGACCAACAGTGTATTATAGAATACACTGTTTAAGTGGTATGATTTGGTGCTAGCCTAGAATCCACTAATGAGGAACATTCATGTTCCATTATGAGATTTCCTCTGTAAAACAAATTACATCGATGTTGTAAAGTATTGTGCTTTCTTTTATGCTCTACAAAGCAGTTATATTGTTAAGAAATTTCATTTTTCAGATCTTACATTCAAGCACATATATAGTAACTGTAAATATTATATTTTTTTCTAAAGAGCTTTCTTCCCTGAGAATTATACTATTATTATACTTCTTCATAGTGAAAGTATTTTTTCATTATTTTTAAAGATTTATTTGTTCTTATCTGTGTGTATATACACTCTGTGCTAGCCTTGTCCCTTCAAACTCCAGAAGAAGACATTGAATCCTTTAGAACTGGAGGTACAGACAGTTGTGAGCCACCATGTGGGTGCTGGGAATAAAATTTTGGTCCTCTGCAAGAACTATCTCTCCAGCCCCATAGTGTTTATTCTTAATAAATTCCAGACTACCAGAGTTTTTACTTCTATTGCTCAAAATCAAAGAAAACAATGTTTACCAAGACTGTGTGAGAAATCTCATCTCAAACACTAGTTTGTGTAGATGTCAATCATTTGCCTTAATGTGTTTACCCCAACTCTCTCAATAAGATTCAAAGCAAGGACCTAGAAGAAAGCATCCAGATTTATCATGACTTGCAGAGAAATGTTTTGCTTCCACCTTGTAATTGCATCATTACATTGATCTCATCCTTAGCCAATACTGTAATTCTGCATTTTGAAACATAGTCACTGTAAAGAAATGTCTAAAATCTAGTCTCATGACTTTTCAATAAATTAGTAAATAAATATGAAGCCGGCTTGCTTTTTCAAATTTATCTCATAATTACCCAAGAATTACACTTATTAAAAATCTAGATTGAACTTTACTCTATTGGGTTTACATTTAAAAAGTCTTTGATCTGTGATAACTGTAATATATATTAACATGTTGCATTTTAAAATGACACTGCTCTCCATTAATCAAGTGTCTGTATGGTTGATTAATTTGTACAAGGTTTAAATTGCTATGAAAATTTATCATTCATAGCCATGATCTCCATTTACATATATGTTAATTATGGTAAATGTAATCTTTTTCTGAATCCTCTGGGCTGCATACTAAAAAGACAAAGTGATCAGTGACTAAGCTTTCCATCTTAAAGAGAACTCTTACTGTCACTAAATAAAGTGTGCTATAGATATAAAAGCTAAGCTAAAAATATTGTGATGTTTTCTGCTGAAGACAAATCCAAATTCAAAAGATGGTATTTCCCTTCCAAGTTTTAAGGAATAAACATAAAATTTCTACAGATGGTTTTTACCATATTTGATTATCATAGTATATGGAGATGTCCACAAGTGTTGCAAGAGATTTGCTTTGAAGCAATATCTTATTTCAACTTATGTACTAATAAGCATAATATATGTTTCTATATATCAGTAAATCATAATGACTTGAGAGAACTAATTAACAAGAGAACGTTGACATTACAATATTGTAACTACCTATTGTAAATAAAAGTAAATAAATAAAAATAAATAAATAAATAATGAGATATAAGAATGTAACTATAGGCCTTTGTGAGACTTGATCAATACTTCATTGTCACAGGAAAATACATTGCCACTAGAGGAAACTGAGTCATTTATAGGTATGCTATTATCATTATTTTCTAATTAAGTGTGCTTTAAAGCTCAACAGTAAGATACATATAAGAACACCATTTAGGAGACAAAAGTGTCATTGACAAATCTCCCTAAGGGGTTTACTCTGGAGTGCAGGGTAAAGCTCGAAGCATAGGTCTGGCCACACATGACCCATGACTGGTTTTCTCCTTAAGAGAAAAGAAGAAAAAGTCTCTTTTTTCTTGCTTATTCTGGCTTTCCATGAATTTAAACCAGGATAACCAAGAGCTGCTTCTTCATTAGTTTTAAAGGACATGTTTCCATTTGTTCCCAATTGCAATCTGTTCTGTTTGGAATAACCAACTTAGAGGAAGTGCTAATCCACTATGAGTAAATGCGAGATGGCAGCTAGTGTGTTTGAATGCGTGAGATCGGACTTGCTAGGCAAATGAGAGAAAATTTAATTATGCCTATTAAATGTCTATAATTTTATGCTTAAATTGTTAATATTTACATAATATATTCACTCCAAGAGGAGCCTCATTTCTTAGTCACATATTAATAGAATTAAAATATCCATCTTGAAAACCTTTGTAAGCATAGCACCTCTGACTACCTGACGAGGCTATTTTTAATGACACTGATTTGGCAATTTTCTTATAGTCAGCCTAATGACACAAGAAACAAACTAATATGGCACCTGCTCTGATAGATGGATGTTGTCTCTTTCATCCTCTGATCCTGGACCTTGCAAGACATTTTTCAAAGAAGCATCACTTCCGTCACCACAGAAATACATCCACCTCTGAGCTGGAAACAGCAAAAGCATAGGGCAGAAGATAAAGAATATATTATCCAACTAAAATTACAGAGAAATTTTAAGTAGGCAGAATATAATTGCCCAATTTGGAAATTAGCCAGGACACAGGGTTTAACATCATCTTTACTCTTTTGAAAAGTGCCATGGGATTTTTAATAACTGCTGGTGGTCAGGACCTTGGTTTTACCCTCATCCATTAGACGACACCTCCAGCAGTGCAGTGCCCCCTCATACCATGCTGGGGCATCAGTTCAGTACTGACTCAGTGAAAATCGTGCCACCTACTGAATCATCCTCAGCTCCACTCAGAGTGGCCTGGCTTTTAGATTTTCTCTGGAGAGCTGTTATAAAAGATGGGACCAAGCACAATGATGCTTAATTTATGAGATTTCAAGGTTTAAATGGCTAAGATCTCAGACCTGGGTTTTGTATTTTCCAGTTTCACCTAGCAAAGTTTCCAGGATGGTTCTATCCTTATGATCCAAAACGACAGTCTTGATGATTAAAGTGTATGTTAGACTCATTTCTCCTTGAGAAGAACACTAAAACCAACGTATACATCTAGTGAATGCGTGCTCGGATACATTATTGCATTTAATGCAGAGCATATTCCACTATTCATAGTTTATCTGACTCCTTCAAAATCAAAAATGAGCTACACCCTTCAAATCCATGTAAATTACGTCTCCTAATATATTCCGCAAGGGGTTCTTTTTTTTTTTTTTAAACTGGATTTTTAAATTCTTAGGAACTAATACTTTAAGAATTAGTTTTAAATTGCAGAAAGAGTACACTTTACTGGCCATATAAAATGAAAATTTTTGTCAGAGAAAGCCTTCATGCCAGCTCACCTATATAAAACCTTACCACCTACAGAAAGTCCTAACATAGTTTGACTGTTCTAAGAATAGCTAAAGAAGAATTGAGATTTTCATATCAATTCAGATACTTTTTAAAGGTAACTGTTAAGAAACAGCTTTTTTAAGCTTCTTCTTTAATTTATTATTTTGATACATGTTAATTGTGTTAATAATTAATGTTAGTATACCTTTCCAAGATTTTTAAAGCTGGGCTCTTGCTATATTCAGAAACTCTGGTCTTTAAATTTATTTCAGAAACTGTTTTTGGCTGCTAAGAGTAACAGCATGTTGGGATTGAGAAACTGTTCTGAAAGTGTTTCTTGAGGTGTTACTTCTGGAAATGACATTGAGTAAATTCTGCAACTGGTGTGTGAGAAAAAAGATGTTGGGAAACAGTTATGAAGAATACATTGAGACATGACAGCTGAGCCTGTAAAATAGATTTCAACATATCTGTTTCTTTTCTCTCATTCATGATAGAACTAAGAATTCTAAACTGTGCATATACACATCCAAATACCCAGACATACACACAGACAGAGACTTATACACAGACACACCAGATAGATAGCATGAGCACACATACACACACACACACACACACACACACACCAACCATAGAGAGCACACAGACAGAGAGAGAGAGACAGACAGACAGACAGACAGACACACACACACACACACACACACACACACACACCATAGAGAACACACAGACAGAGAGAGACAGACAGACAGACAGACAGACACACACACACACACACACACACACACACACAACCATAGAGAACACACGGACACATAGAGACAGACACACGCGCGCGCGCACACACACACACACACACACACACACACACACACAAACATAATCACATACATAATTCCATTTTCTGGTTGTCTTTTTCTTGCACACAAGTTTCCAGCCTTGACTGTGACCTACTTTTATATCAGTCCATCATTGTTAAATAGAAATTTTTTTCAACTCTTTTTACTATTTTCTTCCTTAAAACTTCCCTGTGTTATTCTGACATGAGTTCATTATTCATTTTTCTAGTAAAGTAATAGTTCAAATATTATCTATTTGGATATCAGAAGTAGATGTATTATTTCAGAAAATTAAGGTTTGATTTGCTAAACAGCTATGGCCATCTCATAAAATAGGTAACATGGTTCCATAAGTGCCTGGCTTGGTACTAGATGGGAAAATCAGTCACTATTTGTCATTAATTATGAACATGAAGATCACCAGTGACAGATACTTCTATATCATTAAAATTGAAAAGCTGGGACCCAGAAGACCTCTGAGTTGATAGAGTAACTCTATGATAGCTGTGGAAAAGTTTGTGTGAACTGTGGATGGCTTTAGGCTTAACATGATATTTAATGCTGGGGCAGCCAGAGCTTCCTATGAAACTGAATTAGAAATTAAAAAATGTCCTTTATTTTTAATGAAAAATAGTGCATTAGATTGGTATTTTTCCTATTTAGAGAGAGCTTTATCGACTTATATAAATGTTTTACTATATAATGAAAGTGTTTCCAGTTCTTGTCCGTTTTCTTCTTCAACGTTGTTTTCAATCTTTCTGAATATCATTCTCTCAATTACTACTTTTCTCCTAAAATATCCTAACTTTAATCAAATTCAGGAATGCTTTCTTGTCACAAAAACAATGATGAATAAATATGCTTTCCTCTAACCTCAAGAGAAGACACACACACACACACACACACACACACACACACACACACACACACAAGAAAGGGGGGGCAGAGACAGGAAAACAGAGAGGGAGGATATGGGAAAAATGTAATAATCTACAGAAACAGTCATTTCAGTTATAATCTTCCAATACTTTAACTGAAAACCCTAAGATCTGTGTGTAATAAAGAAGATTTGATTCTCTTTCTGTTATTTTTAGGCTCTGTGGTTACAAAAAAATACAAATAAATATGAATTCATATGAATTTACTGCATTTCCCCAACCATTGTTAACGTAAATGTGCATATATCTCTAATTGGTTTGTTAAAGGATTAATTCCTTGTCAATATACTTCAAACAAACGATTGTAGCACAATATGTTGAATTCATAATCATTAACTTAAGTCATTGCTCAGGTCATAAAAATAAGCCCTCCTTGTAGGGAAAGGACAAGTGATTTCCCAGACTCTTCCTCAGTAAATTCTCCTGGTCTTAAAACTAAGTCATCAAAATTTTATAAGAATTCCTCATCAGGGCCAGGCATGATGATTCAGTTTGTAATCCCAGCACTCAGTTGGCGTAGGCAGCAGAATTACCAACGTTTGAGGCCAGGTTAAGCTACATAGTAAATTCAAGGCTATCTAGAGCCACATAGCATGATCCTGACTTCAATATCAAAGGAATTCCTCATCAGAAGACCTCAAAGATTAAATATACTGCTCAAATAAAATGTTTAGTACACATGCTAGTCATTCGAGGTATACATTGAAGGTGTCATTCATATTTTATTTTTAAAAAGAAAACAAGAAACTTAAATATCTTACATAAACATTCTAAAAAATATGAAACATAAATTAATAAATTCCAACACTTGGCGAGTTGAATGTTGAGTTTCAAAAATATGTGTCCCTGGGAAATTTCTAGACATTCTACAAATTACCTTGTGAGGGAAAGAAGCCTTTGCAAAGTAAGTAGAGGATGTTGAAATCAGGACAGCATTCTGAGTCACTTTGGAAATTCCATATCCACGGACAATTATCTCTCAAAGAAGATACTCTAGACAGAAGCACAGACTGGAGTCAACAGTCATGTGGCAGAAAGAGCCAGACAATAAGCCCAGAGGATGCTTCCCTGGGAATGCTGGAAAGACACAAATGACACCTTGAATTCAAGCTTCTGGTTTCAGCAATGAGGAATATGAATGTTTGGCATTTCAGGCAATACAATCTATTTTAATTTGTCTCTGCAGTCTCTGGAAGTGAAAATTATATAAAGTATATGAAGATACTCGTTTGCTACGGTAATGCTGATAACGTCATAGCTGAAAGAAGCTCCCCCCCTGCCCCCCAAAAAATAGCAAACATGTCTCAAAAGAGTGATTATATAAACTGGAATACCATTCAGCTCCAAAGAATAATTTGCAAGAGAATGGCTGGACTAATAAAGTGAAATATTGAATGAGCTCATATAATCTCAGCAAGAAATGCTTTGCCTCATATGTGAAGCTGAGCCAATGACACATGTATATATGTAAGTAAATGTACATGTGGATGTAGTATAACATGGAGAAAGGAGAAGGAGAAAGGTTGCCTGTCTGCCTATTAGGGCATAAAGAAGGACGGAATGCAGGTAATAGACACATGTTATGAAAGAGAACATAAAGCTAACTATTTTTCTACTTCTAATGACTATGTTTTTTTCTTGATTTTATTACCCACCAAAAATGCATAAGAACATATTTAATAGTGAAGGTGTAAAACCCAATGGCGAAGTTTTGCAGTTTCAGAATGGCTACTTTAAGTGTGTGGAAGTTCACTGAGATGCAAAGTCATTGGGGATGGTAAATTTTGGTGTGTGGTATTTTGTATTTGAAAGTATTTTGGTTGTGTGTGTATATGTGTGTGTGTGTATGTGTAACAACATTTATAGAAGCAAAACAAATCAAAAAGTGATTATGAAGCGCTTACTTCATACATTGTACAATGTTATTAGTGGGTTAAATCACCTCACCCTTCCAATTGAGTTAAAATTGCACATAAAACCCAGTAACTTTACTCTGCTTTTTCGAAGCAAAACAAAGCCAAAACCTGATGTATTTGGAGGATAGTGTGAAGGGAACAGACTAGTTTGAAAGGTGCAATAATGAGATGAAACAAAAGCATGCAGATTTGAAGGACCATAGCTATGCTGCAGAGAGTAAATTAATATTACAAATAACATTTCAAAATATTTAAAATTATCTAACAGTCCACTGTGTGCATCCTCAAATACTTATTTTATGTTACTTTCTGCTCCACGGTTAGTTGCTAATGCTCCTTTCACTGCTCTGCCTTTGACAATACTAAACTCTGAAGAAAGAATGGTACAAGAAGAGAATATGCAGTTAGTTTTTATTAGAATGTTGCGTGCTCACCAGTAGAGACTGAGGGAAAGGGTCAGACTCTGTGACTGTTGAGGGCTGCAGGCTCAACTGATCTGGTTAAGCGTTGGTCTTAGTGATGAGCTCTGCAGGCCAAGGTTCTAATTCTGTATAAAGTATTTTTGTTGTTGCTATTAATTTTGTTGTTGTTGTTGTTGTTGTTTTGTTTTTGCTTTGGCTATAAAGATATATCCCCCACCCCAATGATTCTTCAAACTGGGCCTCTTTTCCAGCAAACGGAAAGTATCCATTGTTTACCTCTAATTATGTTGCGAATATTTCTTACAATTGGCCAGCCAGCCCATTACAAGTGTAGATACTTCCTTCAGGCATTCTGTGCTTGATATTTTGTTAGCCTGATTCTAGCAATTATCTACATATCAGGGATGTAGACTCACCTTCCAGCGTACCACCGTATTTATAATTTATTATATTTTACTAATCAAAATTGTCTTCCCATTCCATTTACCATACTGCTATGATATAGAGAAATCTAGAATTTCTCTTTTCATCAGTGGAAGAAATTCAGTTTTTTATACCTTAAAAAGGTATAGCAAATCACAGAGATAACATCAAAACTCCTTATGTTACATTGGAAATTTAGTAGCTGTGAAAAAACAAAATATTTCTTCATCTTGTAGAACCTTATTTCAGTGGCAAACTGTTCTAGACTTTAAAATTTTAGTATTTTTTTTTTTTAGTGAATAACCTTTATGAAAAATAAAAAATATAAAAGACATGTGAATGCGTTGGCATAAACAGATGTATGCTTGAAGACATATCTACTACTGTACAACAGCAGTGACCAGCATTGCATGATCTATCGTTTCCAGTCCTAAAAAATTCTCTCCTTTTGGCGACAGAATATTAGAATTGAAATTGTTCGTAAAAGGGTAGATATTTATTCCTTTAGAGTGATAAGCAAGCTTAGGCTCAGACCCTAACACAATGGCAGAGTAAGATTGAGGGTGGAACAAAAGAAGGGAGAAACCCTTAGAAGTTCCCAGAGGTAGTTAGGGGAGGAGCTGGGAATGGGGGTTGGGGGGTAGGAGGAAAGACAGACTGAGAGAAAGAAGGGGTTTCAAGAGGAAAAAAAAAATAAAACCCAAACCCAAGACTTAAGGATGGGCAAATCTTCTCTTTACATAGTTTTACAAAAGGTTTGTGATAACCAGCTTTTGTGTAAACAGATTTGACGGCTCTGAGCTGAAGGTGACTGACAGCTGAATCTAGACCCCCTCTGGAGTGTCGCCCTGGGGATTGCCTTTGTTGCTGGTGTTTTCTTCAGACTGACCCAGAAGAAACATTATCTCTAGAGGACTCTAACAACAGCCACCCCCAAGCAGCCCAGCAGCCAGGAGCAACCAACTTAGTCTCCCTTGAGCAGTAATTAAAACAGTGAGAAGAACAAGGTATGTTAACTGAGTTGAGCTTAAGTCTCTCTCCAAACTCTGATTTTAAAAATGCATTCAAGTATCTGAAGATATTTTTCAAAGCATAAATGTCTAAGATTTTGTCTCAGTTCTTCGGTAGCTGGAAAAATAGCAGTTGTCCTAATGTTCCTCAGGGAACGCTGAACTGAAGAGGGCATTGTAGGTAAATGCCTCAGACTTTATTTCTTAGTAGAGTTAATGTGTTTACTGAGAGACAACTTCAGCCAAGTTGGGTTACTAGGTGTTTCACCTAAAGTCTCAGTGAATTACTCAATACTACATGAAGCAAATGCCTCTGTCCTGTACTGCTTTTCTTTGAGGAATTTGCACCACCAGCACTGGGCATAAAATGTTCTTCTCCAACCTCTGAAAGCATGCCCCTCAGATCCCGATGAGAGTTGAGAGTAGCCGTAATTGGGTGAGTCACTTGACCAATTTAAAAGGGTGATAAACCTAAGGGGAGATCATAGCCACCTTTCCTGGAAGTCACTGTCCTGTACTTCCATGTTGCTCTGGAGTCCAGGAATCAATCAGAGCACAAAATACAAGCTCTAGGAAATTTTCTAAAGCAATGGACTCTGGGCAGGATTCTTACTAAGTTGAAGACACAGATAATAATCTTAGGGAAACAAGTTGGTCTACAGTAGTAAAACAATAAGTGAGATTCGATTGTCATAGCCAAAAATATCTGGGGGAGTCACATTCACAGTGCTTTAGAAAGCAGGATAGAATATTCCCCGAATGAAACCTTTGGTCCTCTTTCCCTATTCTGCACGGATGGAGTTTTTCCCATTATTCTTATCCCCCACCTTACTCATACATTCTTATTTCCCCATCGATACAATTTAGAAACTAGGCTACATGAACTCAGGGATTCGGAATAATGTCTGAGATTGTAAGAGGTCAATGTCAATTTGCGAGATTTTAATTCTTGCATTGAAGTACGTTGTTTTTAATTTTTTAATGATTTTTCCTTTGCAACAACTTCATGATTTGGTGGATTTCTGTTTGTTTCCTCTTATTGGTGTAACATTGTCTTGTAACGTGATGATTTTCTGGCTCATGTACTTTCTTATGAAAATGTTTACCTTTTATTTTAGTCTTAAATGTTACTATGGCATGATAGTAAAAGAAAACTTCTTAAACCTGGGTTGGGGGCTATAAATTAGTCATGTACAACCTTTCAAATTTCTTAACATCTCCAAATTTCATTTGAGTGAAAAGAAATCAGTGTTAGTCGGTTCATTTTTTAAAGAATTATTGGGATGTCATGCACAGAAGTTCATAGTGCGTAGTAGGTTTATGGCAAATATTGCCTTGAATAAGGGAAATGTTCCTGGATCTGAAATAATTTCAAAGCAACAAAAGAGCCTAAAAAACTCAACTGTTTCTGCCTCATTCATTTGTATGTGACTCCAGGAATATTATGTAGCTATTCTGTCTAGTAGGATTAATAAAACAGGATTATACACTTTACTCACCTGCTAAAGGTTTATCTATATTAGATAAATATAGTAGAGCTCTTCAGCAATAAGAAAATATGAGACAAATGCCAAGTTTCCCTTTTTCTGTTTTGTATGACAAAATGCTGCTACTTTGAACAAAGAGTCGAACTGCAGGCCATTGTTGTATTAATTAAATAAAGAATTGTGCTAAATCCTTCTACATTCTATCATCTTTACAGTACAGTTACTTTTGACTTACAGAGCCTGACAAATGTTTTCGCTACTGGATGTTTTCACGATATTAATTTCAGGTGGCAAGTTATTAGGAATATACTAGTTAATACGAATAATGTTTAGGTATTCTGTAATATAGCCATTAGACTGGGTCTGCTGCTGATATTTCAGTGAAGTCTAAAAGTAATTATCACAATCAGGTTTTATTTGAGGTAGGATGAGGTTAGGTGGGGTGGAGATATTTGAATCACATGACTCCAAGAAGGTGGCAGATTCTAGCTCATTAGGACCACTGACCTATTCCTCAATGAAGAGCATGCTGCTGGACCAAGCACATAGTACTCTATTGCAGATAAAAGTCGGTGTTTCAATGTTGGGAGTTGAGGAAAGAAGAATAATTTAGGATACAGTAAAAGAGATCTATTGACGGCTGCCTGTGGATCAAATGTGCTGTAGCTGTTAACTCAAACACACTACAGATTGGCCTGGGAAACTGTTACCGTTTATTAGCTATTATCTCACATTGGTGATCCTATTCAGGTATATAGCTGTGTAAATGTGCAATTGGCATTATTTTCCAACGAACAGGACACTGTTATTTTAAAGAACATTGATAATAATTTACATAAAATAAGAACTTAAATTGTCAGTGTTTCTTTGTTCACTACAGGAATGGAAGGCTTGGTTTGGGAAAAGAGGAAAGGCAGAATCATTGTCATCCTAGGAATATGTGTTCCATCCTCTGTTTCTTAGTTAGCTCAACTGGCAGAAGGCGATGCTCATAGAAGCCGCCTTGGAGAATCTTATCTTCAAGTTATTTGTCAAATTGAGGTTTCAGAAGAAAAATCTTGAGGAAAATTCAGAAAGACTAAAGGGATTACTGTCCTTTTCCCTATTTCTAAGGCAAAATATATGATAAAATGATAAAACAAAGTTTGAAAATAACCACTATGACACATAAGCAAAATGACATAGAGGAAGTAGACTTGAAGACAGAGGACATTGGTGAGACATTCACTAGTGGACCAGTGGGTGACCACGGACATTCTATTCCACCTCTCCAAGGTTGATGATTTCTTTATCATACAGTTAAACTACATCTCTCTTTTTGTTCATAAACTTATAAGATTGTTATGGGATTGTTATTTTCTATCTTGTAGCTCAAAAATGTTGTACCTACTAAATTAAACTGGGAACATTTTGGGAGCAGCAAGTTCTCTCTTTGTTTCCTTATCTACCTAACCATTGGATCTACCTGTAGAGGAACACTTGATCCTTGATCCAGCAGCATGGTTGCTCTAGAAAAAGATCTTCTTCAAGGGCCTGTGTGATAGACATTTGATCTCTGAGCCAGCAGCATGGCTGCTACAGGGTAAAAAGAATGTTAGTCAGGCTAATCCTGTCCTCTGTGCTAATGCTAAATGAAAAGGAATTCTGTGGTTCCTCCCCAGTGACTAACATGGAGATGTGAAGAACACCCTGTGTCTCTCAGTCTGATATTAACTTAGTGGCAGCAAGTTGAATGGTCTGGCATCTGGGAAGTGAATTACAGGATTCTCTTCATTAATGCAAAATAAGACTTTGTATCTGAAAGGAACTTAGCATACACCTTCAAGTAAGCCAACACAGAAGGCAATGGTGGCATATGCCTTTAATCCCAACTCTCGGAATATTAAGGAAACAGAAGTGGAGAGTAGAAGCTGAATGAGAAGCAAGAGAATCAGAAGCAGGAGATTGAAGAAGCAGGACTGTGGAGAAAAGGCAGCTAGTGAGAGTTCAGTTCAGTCTTAGAGGCTGGAGCCCTCCAGGACCAAGCTTCTGTCTGGAAGATTGTATTTCATTCTTCCATGAACCCCCATGAATAAAAACCTTTTTACATCCACCAAACAGAAATACAATTACCTTCAACCCTCTTAATGAAATTTCATTAGCTAGCAAAGATTAAACATATACCATAGCCAAAGAGATCAAAAATCAGAGGAACCACCCCAAATACTTTTTTGTAGGCATCCCCCTTTTTCTTAAGAATTATATACTAGCGCCTAATTTTGTCTTCATTGAGACTCTCCAGTTCCCTAGTCTATTAAAAGTGCTTTTAATCTTCAGTCATCTCACCACTAATTCAAGTTCCATGTTTTGTATGGCTCCAGTGCTGGTGATCTTAATAAATCTGTATTCCCTTCCTCCTAGTCATCTGTCTACTTTGCATGACATTCACAGAGTGATTGTTTCCTTCAAGCAGGTCCCTACAAAACCAAACAAGTACCATGCAGAGAAGACACAAGCACATTGTGTATGTATGAAACACGCTGTTATAGCAGTTTCCTTCCTACTTTGGGGAAAATGAAGGACCACCCTGAAAGAATCTCAAGAGCCTGCTGTATATGTCTGTGTGCCTATTGATGATAGCAGCTTGACTGTTACTCATTTTATATGCCATTGACTTGGTCTTTCATTTTTGCTTGTTTTTTTAAAAAAGTTGAGTTTTTTAAGACAGTGTTTTAATATAGATTTAAACACACAATGAATGAGAGAGGAGAGAGAGAGAGAGTCTTAACAGCTATATCTCAAGAAGGTCAAGTGCACCCTTGTCAGAAGAAAGTTGAGAACTATGAGTTAATTTATTGGTTTTGTACATTCTGCTGCTAAGGGCAGGCAGAACTTGCAATGTATGTAGAACATATAGGTACTCTCTAATCATGGAATAGCAACTGTGATAATTTTAGAACCATGCAAAAAGCCTCAAAACTATCAAAAACATGAGTAAGTATGGCATCCTGTGGTGGGCCAAATGACCATATTTTAGAATTTTTCAAACTTGGATGTATATTCATTCTCAAATTGATGACCTCAAAATGTTAACTAAAATTCCTAAAGAACAGAGCTCTCAAGCACACATACTTAGTCACCAGTTAATGTCATCCTGTGTCGAGCAGGCTCTGGAAAGTCCTCCAAATACTCACGAGAAGATGAAACTTATGAAAGCAGTAATGTCTCAGTATTGTTATGAAAATAAGCATAACCTCCACCACATCTCAAAGGTCTTGGGGACCCTCTTAAGAAAGACCTGATTTCAAGTGCTAAGGACATTGACCTGTTAGTTTGTGGAATCTGAAAGCTTGAATAATGTGTAAGTTAGGTGTACATTTTTTCCATCGCTGCCTCAAGTTCAAAGGAAACTGAAATGAAGACGAAAATTTACTTGGAGGGGATTTAGCAAAATGTCAGTAATATATTCATGTTTAAAATTCATGTTTTAAGTTCCTTAAAAGCATTATATTGGGTTCCTTTCATTGAATGAAAAGCAAAACAAAACAAAAACAAAGAAACAAACCAACAAAAAAAAAAACCAAAGAAACACCCTTTCTGATTTCAGTTAAAATGGAATTCAGACTTCTTGTTTATTACTGACAAAATGTGTGGTCCTGTTTACCATTTTGTTTCTTAATTGAGGTCTGTGGATTCTGGAAAAAACAGTGAGTTTGTAGCAGTCGATTAGGTGACTTTTCCAGACAATGGAGGCAGGGAGCATGTCAGCAAGGGTGACTCACCTCTCTTTCACAGTAACTAAATGCAATCCCATCCTCAGAGCACTGTAGTACTTAATTTCATTAAACAACTTGTCAGAGTACTTACTTAACATTTCTGTGATACATTTTAATTGGTCACAACTGGCTCCTTTTGTCTCACTATTTCTTAAGTTATCTGCTCATTTATAAGGAAGACAAAAGCTGTCGGATCCCCAGTGTACTTTCTGTATTTCTCTGTGAGGACATCTGTACTCTGAATAGTTTTCGTCTTTCCCACAGGTCTCCTCTCAGCTGCTTTATGTTTGTACATCTCTCAAGAGGGGTTAATTCTTTACAGCTGTATCCTGCCTTCCATGAATCTCACATGTGCAAATTATTAATCTTTTTCTATTGCTACAGCAACTCCCTAGGCCATAAACACCCCCTACCTAAAATTGGCAATTTTCCAAGCAAAACTTTGATACTCTTCGCCTGAAAAGATAATTTGGCCTCCTTCAGTTTACATTGTTCCTTTCAATAATACTAAAGATAAAGACATAGAAACTTACTTCTAAATAATTATTTAGAAATAGAAATTTAATCTGCAAGCTTAAGTCTCTTCTCCACTACTGGATAAGAAGTCTGGATTTTATATTTTATTTATCTTAAAACAAAACAAGCTATATATACTGAGCAAAAACACTCTTTTCAATATTGTTAGTTTTGGAGTTTTCATGCAAATTGCATCACATAGGATTATTTTTTTATAAATGAAACCACGCTTACTCTCAGCACAAGGAAAATATATTTTCCCTAACATTACATGGGTGAATTTACATATTCAACATACATGTTTTCTTATATGAACAGGTTAATGTTTATTTATAAGTTAGCACAAAATTTGGAGATTCAGATAAAACATGTATATGATTATGCCTTTATTCTGACCAACAACAGATATGCCTCTCAATTTCAGTGTGACATATATTTAATTTTAGATATTGGAAACCCTTGAGACTCACAGTGAAATGGCAATGGCTTGACCATTTCTGCTTCTCACACGTACAGCTTGATTTTCTTCCTTTTCTTTAGCTACTGGTTGGATTCTCTTATGGTAACTTCCAGGCTTCAAAATAAATGATTTATTTTAGAAGTTAGATATGTCATAATAAAGCATTAAGAGCTTTGAGGAATAGCATTTCTCGGTGATTAGATGCCTCTAGTGGTGTTCTGAGACAGGAGGCAGAGGGGCAGGGATTTTTACCACCTGACAAGTGCAATAATCCCCCAGAACTGCAAGGCCTGGAGCATCTTATTGCTGTTATGAAACAGAATTTATAAATAAAAATAAGGAAAACAGCCAGAGCCATGCACTTCCTGGGCTTTGCTGACATTGATATGACAGCCAATCAGAAATTTCCATTCATGCCAGGATTGCCAAACCAATAATTTTTGCAATAAAACCCAGCCTAAGAAATATTAAAATGTTTTGTCTCAAATACATATTTAAACACAAAAGAAAGGTAAGTTAGTTATAATTCAGACACACAATCATTTTAATGTATACAGAAAACCTCCCCGTAGACCAATTAAAAAGAGCTTCCAAACAATACTGCCTCTTAACTCACATAATATTTTAACTCAAGCAAGTTACATTTCAACATTTTCAGATAAGCCATATAATTGTGGAGAAAAAGAATTAGGGTGACAGTGAGATTCGAATTCCAGTTTGTATTATTTCAACTGCATTTTAACAGGCTTTATGACGGAGAGGGAAGAAGAACACAGAGGGGACAAACTTGCGTTGATTGTTTCTTCATTACATGCATTATTCCAGCTTTAAAATGTCAGTTGCTTGTCATGTTAACTAAGAATGCATTCACCATTGTAAATATCTAAAGCTGGAGTTAAACTGAGAATTTTGCTGAAGACAGATACAAAGAAGTGGTTTCTCCTTCTCTCTGTATATAAAAATAGAACTTTCAGAAATGTCATGGCTGACACATTTAGCTGCCGGACATTGAAAACCCTCTTTCTGACTCACAACCTGTGACTGGAACTCTGTCAGAGTAATCAAGAGATGTTATACTGTAGCGCAGAAACAGGAGGCCAGGTTTTGCTATTTGGCCTGGCTTTTAGACCGAAGGGATTTAAATTTGATTTGTAGCATAAATAAATATTTTTTATAATCATATTTAAAATATATGAAAAAGACCAGTTGTGTCAAGTATTTGTGTAGCTAATTAATATAATCAATATTCTGTAACATGTGAATTTGACATAGTATGACATGGTAAGAGATAGTCTTGACCCAGTAAATACCTTTATGTGCTGGATTGTTTTTGAGATGGCAGTGGAGTCAGCGATATCCATGACAACAAAGGCAAATGGCTACAGTGAACCTTCAAACAGTAAAATCCTAATATAAAGATAAAAAGAGGTGATATTTGCCTCTTTTTTAGTATCACGTGTAATTAGACTCTTTCGAAAAGGATTAAGTAAAAAGGTAGCGCACAACATATTTTCCCTAGTACTATGAATGTGTTGATTTTAGGGTTATATTGTGTTCATATTTACATATCAGGGGAAACTTTAGAAAGGTTTTATCATAATAGTCAATTTTGTAAAACACAGAATTTGACTTAGGGGCATCAGTATGAACATCTATGAAGTGGGTGAATTCAGAAGTGGTTGAATCTTCTGATTCCACATGATATTTCCTGGCATTTTAGTGTAACCATAGTGCTTCTCTTCTGGACTTTCCATCACCTTTAGAAACAACTGTATTCATCCTTTCAAAGTGAATGAATGGACTGGCTTTCAGACATTTAACAGATTGTAAGGTTGCCGCTTATAATGATGAGCTACTATAATTTACTGGGAGACGTTTCAACTGTTAATTTATTAAAAGTCCACATTTTATATATCTTCATGTTTAAATATGGCTTTATGATGAATTTAGAAAATAGGTTCAGATCCTGTGTCTGAGGATTACATGCTGTATGATCTTGGAAAAGCAAGTCTTTGTAAACCTAAATTTTCCATTCTTATAATGTGGAAGATGGCCAGTCCTTCACAAGCTGTGAGTTTTACTAAATCAAATAATGACATGTAAGAGATTTGTGTAGTGTCTGTCATCAAATACACGTAGAAAAAAATAATTGCTCCTTCTGTCTGTCTTAGTTACTTTTCTGGTTGCTGTGACCAACTATATGGTAAGAAGCAATTTAAGACAATGGAGGTCATTTTATAATATTTTGAGGGTACAGTTCATCTGGAGAGCAAGACAAGGCAGTACGAGTGGCTCTAGCTGTGGCAACATGTGCAGGGGCATCTGGGCATATTGGGTCTAAAATCAGAAGGGAGAAAAAGATGAATACTGTGACCCAGTTTAACCTTCTTATTCAGTCCAAGCCCCCATGATAGCTTAGTGTCTATCAAGAGATGTGAATGTGTCAATTTGACAATGTAGACTAACCATCATCTTTCTTGTTAATCTTTTTTGATTTATTTTATTTTTCTTTATGTGTATCTGTGTATCCATCTGACTGTTTGCCCATGTGTATGAGTGCCCATCAGAGACCAGAAGAGGGTGGCAAAATATGTGGATCTGGAGTTACTGAGAGTTATAAGATGCTCCAATAGGAGGTGGGAACTGAACTCAGACCTATAGGAAGAGCAGGAAGATCTACTAACCATAGAGCCTCCTCCCTAGCTCTTCAGCTACACCGTTCTTCAATTCCATTTGAAGATTATATTATATTCTTCTTTGTCCAAATTTTAAGTGGATAATTTTATTTGAGTCCATATTTCCCAGAGATCTTCACCTATTTAGATCAAATCTATTCAAATGAGGAAGGCCAGTTATTTCTGGCCTTCAAATTTCTGTGATGGTGTCCTGTACAAGATCATAGCTGCATTATTGTATCCATCCTCTGGAGTTCTGATTTCTTCCAAGTAGAAGATAACATTCCAGAGATTAACAGAAAATTTATTATTATACAAAAATTTTAAAAATCTTAGAAATTGAGGAGATGCTTTGAATTAGGGATCACAATATTTATTGAATGTGTTTGGGCTTGGCCCCTATAAGAATATAAGGCTGAAGCAGATCTAGAACATTGGAAGTGTGGACCAAGTGATTAGGTGTTCACACACTTGAGATGGAGATTAGGGAGCTGGCAGTGGGAGCAAATGGTTCTAACGCAGCTGAAGCTAAATGTTGCCACATTGACATTTCTGCCCTATACATGGTCAGATCTTCAGATTTAGACAGGGAAATGAGAAAGAGGGAAGGGGAAAACCATCGGTGACATGTTTACTGGAAATCTTTCAGTTAATTTTGTTGTTGCTTACAACCATAGTATAAAACAACAACAACAACAACAAATTATGACTGCTTCCCATGTATGGACAATGGGTCATCACCTCAGGCCCTCTTACAGATCATTTGACAAGAATAAATTCATGTTCAGATGCTGACACTGAAGCTCTCAGGGTCAAGTGGCTTCCTCGGTATTAGCTATTGTAAACCAAAGTCTCAAGACTGTGGTTTAAGAAAGGCCGTCTTTGGTTACTTTACTCCTCTCAACACACATATATTTTGGACGTATGTTCGTTTCTTCAGTTCATAGGTGTGTTGTGTACATCACTACACTAAATTTTATCTAGTTTCAAAATTTCCCCATGGAAGGACACATAGAGAACTTGATAAAAATGTTACTTCAAGTATTTAAGAAGAGTTTTCATAGCCTATCCTACTACACAAGTTTGTTGTCCTGCTGAACTTTACCATAGTCCAGAACATTTGGGGTTGTTTTCCTCAAGTTTATTGTTAATATTTGTAAAGATAGTTTAGCTGATTGCAGTAGAGCAATTTAATAATGTTTGACAGTAATCAAATATGCAATTTAATTATTTCCTTTGCACTAAATGGAAAGGATTTATACCAGCTTAAATAGAAGAATATATCTATGTCTATAATTATTCAGAGATAAGTAAGTATTGATATAATTGTTAAGGTGAAACATCATCTTGTCAGTTTTTTGTGTGATGAAAAATGAAAAAAACAATTATTTACCTAGTCATTAAGTTTCCTGTATTTAAGAAATCTGTAGCCTCTAAACTTTAATTGCTGACTGTTTGGCATTCTCACCTTAGTGTATACCATAAACTTAGTTTAAAATTCTAGTGGGGAAGCTTCTCTATATTATTATTATACATGGCTCAGCATCAGTCGTTAAATCAAAATCCTCCTGAGATACAGCATTTGAATATTTGAATTTTAATGTGGAACATCTACATTTTCAATACTAAACCTGAAAGCACCCTAACCACGTACTAATTGAACAGGACTGTCTATTTCAATTGTGGGTATTGGGGATTAGACTGCTTACAAATGAAGTCCATTGATTAGGTCACATGGTATCATTTCAGGGATGTGAGAAATTCTGAGCTCTGGTTTTGCCCTTCCCTTGGGGGTGTTCACTTTTCTCTGTGACCCTAACTTGCTTCAGGATTTTTAAATATGCTGCTAACTAAGGTGGATGCATTTTCTGACCTTGCTGGTGGGAATACTCCAGAAGTCTCTCAAGTGCTGTAGGAACTAATTAATATGCATATTATACTAAGAAAGAATCATTAGTTTATGGTTATCTGTGAAAGATCACAGCAGCCATGGTGGCTCATTACTGAAGATATGTCCACTTCGAATAAAGAAAAGGGTCTTTACTTAGATGTGAGAGTTTAGTTTTACAACTTAAAATAGCGAACAAAATTTTTTATTGTAAAATAAATGAAAATATATAAGGTTTTGATATTGCTCTTAAATCATCTTTCCCAGATTGATGGCCACAACATGAAAAATGAGTGTAGAAGTTACAAAATGTTCTCATCTTAGAGAAATAACAATTAAGACAGAATAAAGAAGTTATCAAATAGAAATTATTGTAATTTTACTTTATTTTAATGCAACAAATAGTTACTGGGTGAATTAAAAGTACAAAGTGCTATATCAACATTCATACTAAAATACAGTATAAATGTACTGCATATTCTCTTCTTAAACTTACTTTGTCTATTGGACCTTATTTACAACCTCAGTTGTTCATAGCACAGGCCAAACCAAGAATTGGCAGTTATCAGGGAGATAACCAGTAGTCAAAGAATAAGAAATATCAGCTAATAGATGGTGATCAGAAGGTCAATGTCAGGGTGACCCAGGATTCTACATAAAGTGCGAGTTCTAGTTCCAGAGTGGGTAAAAAAAAAAAAAAAAGGTTTAGAATTAATGTGTAGTGAGTTTTGATGCTTGGAAGCAGTAACAGATCAGGGAAGAAGACTGAGCAGGGCACAAGCTCTAAATTGAAAATATAAGTCAAACCTTGAGTTCCTCAAGTTGGAAATTGTCTCAATTCTCTCTGAAGTCCACTCACAGGGTAGGACCTTTATTGACTCTGAGCATCAATGACCTCTGGTTAATCTTTGGGTATGACATCACTATATGAGTGCAGCTCATTCGTCATTAGGCTAGAAATTAATCACGTACAAAAATCATCAAAGCAATGCCAAAAATAAAAAGAAACTTTGCAGAATAAAAGTCATCAGGGGAAAACCACAGTCAGTACAATATGTGATGTAAACACACATTTTACCTCAATCAGAAAATAAACACTTCTGGAGGGGAAAACGTTTGTTTTTGTTTTTGTTTTTTTCTCTTAGATCTTTGATTCATAGACAAGCATTTAAAAGCAAACACAAATATTTCTAGGAAACATAAGGGTGTTGAAGAACTGAAGCCTGAAGCTTAAGAAGAACTGTTGGTAAGTAAGGATTTCTTTTTTTAAACTAATAAAGAAGAAACTATGAAAAGAAGCAAACAGAATATGTAGAATTGGAATGCACAGCAATGGAATCAATGAAATGAGGTGACAGTGAAGAAGAATTAGTAAACTTGGATCAAAGAGAAATCGTTTCTAAAGGAAATATACTTAAAGAATGAAATAAAATCCCAAACAGAAACGCTTTAAAATGAATCAGAAACAGCAATAAGATCAATGGCTGCTTTTCCTTCAGAAAAATCTGTAAGATAAAAGCTGGCATATGACAAACAGAAATTACTGGGGGAGGGAACAGAATTCGTTGACAGGAGACCTCTGTAAAAACAAGAATGAAGACATTTCTTCAATATGAATGGGAGAAGACTGAGCAGGAAGATGAAGCCACAGAAAGAAGTGAAGAACATTGAAATACATGATAGAAATAAAGACGGTGTAAGTGTGTGTTATCTCTCTTCCATAAAAACTATTCTAAATGGTGTCACAGTATAAGGTGAAATGTACAATGGTGCATTTGGGGTTCATAGCATACCTAAATGTAGCACATGTGACCCTACTACAGCTGCGGGAGGAAATGGGATTATGTTGGGACAAACTGTTGTTTTTACTTAATTAATTCACATTAATACAATAGTATATAAGCTAAGATACATGTTGTAATGATTGGGATAATAATCATTTAAATTTATTATCCTTTAAAATGGTTAAATTATCCTCAAGGCAGAGACGTGATACATATCTGAGAAGGTGTGGTGCTCGTCAGCCTGATTCAAGCATTACATGTTAAACACAACAAAAACATTGCCTGTTACACCGTAACTGTGAATCATTTTGTGGTTTATGTTAGTTAAAAATCGACAACTAAATGTTGTTCTGTGCCCTGTAAATACACCAAACTTTGTGTTATTTAAATAAAAATTAAAATGAAGGAACTGTAATCTTAACACCATAATTTTTTGACACAAAATAAGACTGTAACAGAAAATACGAAGATATGACATACAAAAGTAAAAAAACAGCCAAATCATAAATGGAATTTCAGTGGTATCTGTCATTACATCCATTGAGAGTTTATTAAAGATTCTGATCAAAGGAACTATCAAATGGAATAATAATGCATGAATCAACTGTTTATGTTGTATAAGTGGCTTCCATATGTATTAGTCAGAGTTCTCTAGAGAAATAGACCAATAGAATGAATGCTATTAAGAAAGGATTCATAAGATTGCTGACACAATATGGTTGGAATAGTCCAGAAACATCTGTGTAATAGAGGAGAAGATGAAATCTGAGTAGCTGCTCAGTGTCTCAACAGTATGAATATGGTGCCATCAACCTAGATGACTCCTGAATAGTCTTAGTCTCCATTCCATGTTGGAAGCTTGGGAAAGCTGATTCTAATATCAGCAAAGGAATTGGCTGTGCCCATGTTCTTTCATCTGGGTTGCTGCCAGAAGGTGACAACCACATTCAGGATGAATCTCCCCACATCCATAAAGGCATTGAAAATAATTCACCACAGACTTGCACCTGGGCCAACTGTATAGAACATCCCTCACGGAGATCCCGTCTTCCAAATAATCCCAGGAGATTATTACAATTATTATGATTGTGTCGCGTTCACAACTGTAGCTAACCGTCACACTATATCTCATTTTATATTATATTTCATTTATCTATGTATTTATCATTTTTTGGTGGTGAATATTGAACTTGGGGCCTCAAACATGCTATCCAACTGAGTTATCACACAACCCTAAAAGATTGACCTTAGATTTAAAGATATAGAAAAGGTGAAAGACAACGAAGAGGAAATTGCCTGATTGAAAATAACCACAACAAATATGGCATAATTACATTTATATCAGACAAAATAGAATTTGAAAAATTGATACTATGTGAATCAAAAAGCCTGCAGATATGGATTGGGAGGCAAATGTGCTTGATAAGTTAAGTTAAATCCCTGAAATCCATGTAAAAAGTTGGATATGGTGACACACATATAAAACCCAAGCACTCCCATAGTGGGATAGGAGGCAGGGACACAGGCTTTGACTGGAAGCTTGTGTACAATCTTGATTGGAGTACACAGCGAAGTGACAGAAACAAAAGAGAGCCTGCCTCAACAAAATGGAAGACCAGAGATGACTCCAGAAAGACCTTCACACTGCACCTGCACACGCACACACACACACACACACACACACACACACACACACACACACACACAACAACATGCACACCTGCACACAAAATGAATGCAATTTCAAAAATGACATTAATAATAAAAAAAAAGTACAACATCAGGAATACCTAATGATTACTACTATAAAGATAGCTAGCAATGAAGAACCATACATTAAACAAAATCTGACAATTAAAGGAGCATAGATAACTGAAATGGAAACTTCCTTTCTAAAAAATGTTTTCCTCTTACTGAAAATAGACTTTTTTCTCATATAATATATCCTGATTAAAGTTTCTACTTCCTCTACTCTTTCCAATTCCACCCGACCTCCCCTTCCCTCCGTATCTTCAGATCCACTTACTTTCTGTCTTTCATCAGTGAAGAACAGGCTTCTAAAAGATAACATCCAAACATGAAAAATTAAAATACAAAACATGAAGCAAATCTATCATGTTGAAGTTGAACATGGCAACCCAACAAAAGGAAAACAGTCCCTAGAGCAGGCACAAGAGTCAGAGACTTACTCTCATAGGAGTTCCATAAAAGTACACTAATCGCTATAATATTTACACAGAGTTCCTGGTGCAGACCCATGTATACCCTCTACTTTCTGCTTTAGTCTCTGTGTGCTCATGTGCAACTTCCTTAGTTGATTTATAGGGCCTTGTTCTTGTGATGTTCTCCATCAGCTCTGGCTCTTACAATCTTTCTGCCTCCTCCTCCTTGGGATTCTCTGAGCTCTGTGGAGAGAAATTTGATGAAGACCTCCAATTTAGACTCTCTCCAAGTAATGTCTGGCTGTGAGTCTCTACATCTGTTCACATTTGCTGCTGGAGGAAGCCTCTCTGATGATAACTGGGTAAGGTTTTGATCTATGAGTATAGTAAAATATCAGTAGGACTCATTTTATAGATTTTACAGGTAGACGGGGGTATCAGAGCAGGGGTATCAGGTGTAGTGGGAGGTAGGGTGGAGGAAGAAAATACTGAAAGAGAAGGCCGAAATTGTGGCGTATTTGTGGCATGGTATGGGGACCTAGTGCAGTGGAAACCTCCTGGAATGTGTGAAGATGATCGTAATGAATAGTCTAAGTAACGGGAAATATGGAGTCTCAAATTGTAACCAGTAATCTCTTGTAACCAGGCAAAGCTTGGTTTGCCTGGTTTGGGGCTGGTCTGGTTTGCACTCAATTGAGTTGTTAGCAAAGGGGTTCCCATGGAAAGTTTCCAACAAGGCTGTTTCTAAGACAAAAGGTTGCTCTTTGCAGACCAACAGTGGGACCCATTGCAGAGGACAACACCCATGTAACTCATTGAACAAGGAGAAGTCAAGCTGGTGCCTCTACCCCTACATGCAGTCTTCACCCATACATTCTAGTCTCTTGGTGTGGGAAGGTAATCTGCAAGCTACAGGAAAAGAAATGAGGATACCAAAACAACCACTAAAACCTTTGACCTATAGTCTGTCCTGCCTGCAAAATATGCTAGGGTAATGGTGTCAAACAACTTGTGGGAGTAGTCAGCCAATGTCCGATTTTACTTAAGGCTTACTCCACAAGAAGGAACCCTTGCCCAATACTGCTTGGGTAATCAAGAACCGTAGAGTAAATAGCCCAGACACCAAGGGTAAAATCAAAGACTACTGGTCAAAAAAAAGTATCAAATATAAATTTCGACCTGGTGTTAAATATTGAAATTATAATCAATAAATTATTGAAACTTAGACAGAAAGTCAGCAAGGCTTCTAAGAGGCTTGGGACTTTTCTTTATACAACTGATCTAATCGAGATATGGAACACACTAAACCCAACTTTTCAACTACATAGGACATGTTTTTCAGGATTGACCAAGTACCATGAGGTAAATCTCCACATACCAAAATAGATTTTAAAGTACATTAGTAACTAAATTGGAGAAAAAGAAACTGGCAATATAGGTCTTTTAGGAAAAATTCAAATATTTGTAAAGTTAGCATCATACTTCAGAATACCCCTGAGCTGGTAAAGAGATTAAAATTTTAAAAATATTTTGAATTTATTCAAGGGAGACATAAGGTATTAAAATATACAATATGCAGCTCAAACACTACTTAGAGGAAAATGTATTAATTTAAATGTTCTAAATTTCCCATGATACAATATCTCCATTTATTCATTCATTAGATGGGTGAGAACCTGATATGTTCCTGGAATCAAGCACACCATACTGAGTCAGACAGCTTCTGCTCTCCAGAGCTCAGGGCAATGGGGGTTAGGGTACAGTAATAAAAAAATTGCTTATGACAATGTTATCATGAAACTTTAAATAATTTGCTGAAAACATAACATGTTTATATAAAACTAAAGTATTCTCAAGCTGTATTTCAAATTATAGATGCAAATATTAATAAATTTGTAATACTAACAACTTAGCTTTTTAAAATTACTAATACACAAATCAAGTCATCTGTAAAACTTGGAGATGGGGTGACAATATGCACTAAACCATCTGGTAAATCTATTTGTATGTTTCTTGAGGAATCTGCATATTGACTTCTATGGTGGTTCAATTACATTCTCATGAATTGCACAGAATGGGTTCCTTTGTCTATGTTCTTGCCAGCAATTGTTGATATTTGTTTTCATAATGATTCTCATCTGACTAGGCTGAGATGGAATCTCAGTACAGTTTCCTTTGCATTTCTCTGATGGCTAGTGAAGTTTCCTATTTTCCATGGTTAATGGTTATTACTCTGTCATCATTTTAGAACTTTATGTTCATTTCATTAGTTCATTTATTTGATTGGATTATTTAGTTTCATTATCTGTGTATTTGAGATGGTAATCCTGTTTTGTTTAGCTAGTCAATGTTTTCTCCAATTCTTTAGGTTATCTCTTTACCCAGTTAACTGTGTTCTTTGTTGTATAGGATGCTTCTAGTTTCATGTTTGCCCATTTGTCAAAAATTGAGATTCTTTCCTGAACAACTGAATTCCTATTGAGAAATTTTTGGCTTATATCATCTATATCTTGAAGTATTTATCTGATTTTTTTCTTCTAATAGTACTATGTGTTGAAGCTTAAATTAATCTCCTTGTTCCCCTGGCAGTTGCTTTTGGTACAGGATAAGAACTAAGAATCCAGTTTACTTCATTTTTGTGTTGATATACAGTTTTCCTTGTATCATTTGCTGAAGAAGATGTTTCTCTTTTCTGATCTTATTTTTGGCGTATTTGTGGAATATTAGGTGACTGGAGCTGTGTGAGTTTACTTCTAAATTCTCTATTCTGTCCTATTGATCTGTTTTTGTTTTTTTGTTTGGTTTTTTTTTTTTTTGTTCCTTACCATGCTGCTTTTGTTGGTGATGTTCTATATTATAACTTGATATCAGGTATGGTGACACCTTTAATACTCTTTTTTCCCAACATTTTTAAAAGCTATATGAGATCTTTTGTGCTTACATATGAATATATTAAGATCTTTCAGTTTCTATGAAGAGTGATATTGGAATTTTGATGAGGGTTTTCTGAAATCTGTGTATGGCTTTTAGTACAGTATCATTTTTACAATTTTCATTTATTCAATCCATAAACATGGAAGGTCCTTGCATCTTCTATTGTCTCTCTCACGACTTATTTTTCAATGTTTAAAAGTTTTCATTATACAAATATCTCAATCCCTGGATTAAGTGTATTCCAAGGTAGTTTTTTGAGGCAATTGTGAGTGAAGTTATTTTCTTATTTTGTTTTTTGTTTTTTCCCTCAGCTTGTTTGTTATTGGTATACAAAACGACTACTAATATATGCTTGTTGATTTTTAGAATCTTATACTTTGAGCAAAGTTTATAAGATCTCCGAATATTCTGTTGGAGCCCCTTGAGGTGTTTGATATACAGAATCATATCATCTGCAAATAGTGATACTTTGACTTCTTTCTTTTTCTTTTCTATATGGAGATTCTTTCTACTACCTTCTTTTGTCCTGTGGGTCTAACCAAGACTTCAAGCACCACATTTAATAAAAAAGGTAAAAGTGGTTGCAGTGTCTTCCATTGAATTTTAGTTAAGACGATTTGAGTTTTCCTCATTTAGTATATTGACTATGGTTTTGTCATATTTAGCTCTTATTATATTGTGCTGTATTCTTTCTATTTCTAGTCTTTTAAAATGAAGGGAAGTTGGATTTGTCAAGAGTCTTCTGCATCAACTGAGTTGATGATCTGATTTCCGCACTGAGTCCACTTAGGTGAGGGAATCCATTTGTTGATTTAAATATGTTGAGCCATTCCTGAATATCTAGAATGAAGCCAATTTGATCATGAAGAATGCTCTCTTTGATGTATTCATGAATTTGATTTGTCATACTTTTATTAAGAATTTTTGCATTTAGGTTCATCATGGTGATTGTTCTATAATTTTCTTTGAGTTGTTTGTTACAACTGTTTGCTTGTTACATTGGAATAATACTGTTTTTGTAAAAAGGGCATGGTGACATTATTTTCTACTTTATGGAATAACTTGAGAAGCATCTATTTAATGTTAGACATTTTTAATATGATTATTTTAACCGCTCTAATTTTGTGGCTTGATGTAGGTGTATTTGAATTATTTATCTCATATTCATTTAATTTAAATAGGACACATACTTCTAGAAATTTTTCAGTTTATTTCAAATATTTTTCATTTTAGTAGAATTATTTTTAAGATATGTTTTAATCATTTTCTGAATTTTGAGTCTACTATGATATCTGCTGAATCATTTAAAGTTATTATGAAAGTTTTAAGATCAATATCGTAATCTTACATCCTAATAACTACAAAAGAAAGGTGAAAACTTTACTTAAAACCATAGTTAGAAAGTAAATAATAACAAACATAGTGAAAAAATCTATTAAAATAAAGAAAAATAATGTCAGTGAAGCCAACTTGGTTCATGGTAAAAGCCAGCTAAATTAATAAACCTTTCATAGACTGACCAATCAAAAAGAAGAGATAGAAATACAAACATCAGGAAATAGTGGATATAATTACAAATCTTAGTGACATCAAAAGGATTATAGACATTAAAAGAAGTCAGAGTAGTCAAAGCAGTTTTGAGAAAGAAAAATAAAACTGAAGTCTTCGCATAAACTGATAGTACATATTTTCACACAGCTACAACAACCAAGGGAGTGTATTTGTATTTGATTTATTTCACAATGGACCAGAATTGAAAGCCTAGAAGTAAGGCCTTATAATTAATGTTAAATGATTTTTAAATATATAAACAAGGCAATTTAATAGAAAATGCATATATCATGTTTAAAATGAATGCATTTTGAACATCATTTCATGAAATGTATCCTAAAATTAACTTAAAATTGATCACGATCCTACATTTAAAGGCCAAAACTATATTACTTACAAAGAAATCATAGGGAAAAAGGAAGTTAAAGCCAACATTTCATGGATAATATATCAAATATATTGAGGATGAGATAAATTAAACTTTAAAATTTAAAAATTTCACTTATCTAAGGAATCATTAGGAAGATAAAAAGATGACTATAGACCAGGGGAAGTAGTTCTAAATTATAATCTGATAAAGAACCAATATTAAAATATAATTCTAACAACTCGACGAAAGAGAACCCAGTTAAATTATAACTAGGGCGACAGCCTCCATATGGCCTCTGATGATCATTTGTCTGTTGTTTTCTTGTAAAAATTTCTACCTATACGTCAAATTAGGTGGATATGTCATGGGTAAGCTGGATCAGGTTTGAAAGTATACCACTTTTTATTAAGTCGTTGTATTGCAATAAACTCACAAATAAAAACATCATGTGGTTACACTAACACAACCACTGAAGCACATGCCCAGTCCCAAATTGTCTACATCTCAATGAATTTCTATAGCGTTAGAATAATTCTGAAGCCATGAATCTTTGATTCAGATTTTACATATTCAGTAACAATTGCATGTTTATGCAATTACCCACCCAAAAAGAAAAAAAATACAAAAGTTAAAACTAGAAAGATTGCTTTATGTACTCTTTGATGGACTCCTGTGCTGTTTCCTTGCATGCCAGTCTTCCCCATGACCTAACATTACTCTATCTTGTTCTTCTTTCTAAATGTTATACTATACCTGCATACATTTGACTATACATATACATGCAGACGTTAAACACTATGACCTACATATGAAGGAGAAACCACAAGTTTTTTTCCTTCTGCAACTAAGTGATCAGATGACCTAGCAATTCTACTCTTGGACCTATACCCAGAGACCTTGACAGCCTACCATGGAGAAATTTGCACATCTATGTTTATTGCTGCTCTATTTACTATAGCAGCTAATAGAACTAGGCTAGATACTCTTCAGGAGATGAATGGATAAAGGAAACCTGGTACATATATAAAAAAACAAAATATTATTCAACTCTAAAGAAACATGAAATCACATTTCTTTTAGGAAAATAGTTGAACACAGAATATATAAATACTAAGCAGCTCACCGAATTCTGGTATGCCACTTTTAAGGCCAAAGGAGATTTATATCTTGCTCTCTCTTGTATTCATTCATCATTCCTCTAGAAGCTGGTTACCATATATTATTTTGCTATTATGATGTGAGTGTTTTCCACCCTCTTTTGACTTACTCTTCTTAGGTCATTTATTCCCTTTGTCTTTTAAAGTGTGGTTAATCTATTCAGACTGAAGCTTACTTTTAAGTGCCTCCAGTATATGTGATTGGTAGATAGAAATTGCTTAAAATTTGTTTTATGAAGGTATGCTTTTCTCTTTTGATTGTAATTGATGATTTTGCTGGATATAGTAGTCTGGACTAGAAACTGTTTCAGAGTTTGTACATCTGTCCATATTTTTCTGACTTTTAAGAGTCTCCATTGATTAGGTGTTATCCTAATGGGACTTCCTTCAGATAGTCTTTCCACACTTTAGTATAATTCCTTCTTCTATACATTTAGTGTTTTGATTGTTATGTGTTATGGGGACTTTATTTTCTGGCCCAGTTTATTGGATGTTCTGTATGGTTTTTGTACCTTGGTAGACATCACCTTCTCTAGATTGGAAATTTTTTCTTTTATAACTTTGTTAGAATAATTTTCTGTGTCTTTGACATGGGTTTCTTCTTCTTCCTCTATACCTATTATTCATAGATTTGCTCTTTCTGTAGTGTCCCAGATTTCCTGAAATTTTGTGCCTAGAATTGTTTAGACTTGACATTTTCTTTGGCTGAGCTATATTTTACCTGCTCTTCAAGACCTGAAATTCTCTCCTTCATGTCTTGTTATCTGCTGGTGAGGCTTGACATTGTAAGTTTTTCTTTTTCAACTTTATTTCAGTTTGGATTTTCTTCGGTGATACTATTTTGTTATTAAATTCTACTTTCATGACTTGATATGTTTTGTTTGTATTGTCACTGTCTTCATTAGGGCTTTTATTTATATCACATTTAAGATTAAGATCCTTGAACATACCCATAATTCTGATTTTGAATTCCTGCCTTCAACTATATTGCTTTTTTTTAACCTACTGTAATAACAGTACTGGGTTTTGGTGGAAGCATACTTATACTTCTTGGCTCTTCTTGTTTGTGTTTTTGTATTAGGACCCAGGCATCTGGAATTATGATGTTTGAAGTGTTTATTGGTATAGATATCTGGTTTTGTTTTTGTTGAGTGGGTGCTCCATTCTTTGGTTGGTCTTGACCATTCTAGATCCTAGATAACTGTGATGGCTGTAGGGTCCCTGGCATAGAGTGTTTTTGCAGGTCTGTGAGTGACATAAATGAATGAAATGGGCTAGAAGGAAAGCTAATAGGAGTTATGTGGAAAATAGCCAGGGAGACCATGCCTCTGCACCAAGTGGCAGAGTCCCACAGGGAATAGAGGTGGGTAGGAAGAGTGGCTACTGAAGGCAGGCCACTACAGAACTAAGAGTATGTCAAGAGATACCCTAATGGAGGACAGGAAGGATAGTGAAAATCACCTACATGTGTCTCAGACCAGTGTGGACACTGGGAGTTCTGGGTAGAAAGTGTTTCTGCATGTTGGTGACTGACACAAGCTATGGGTTGGGATTGAGAAAAAGGCAGAGAGGGTCAAGGGCAAAGGAGCTATTGGAATCTTGGCTCTGTGCCAAAAGGCAGAGTCAAATTTCACTTTCATTTTGCAGAGGCCCTTGCAAATTATGTAGCTGATACTGGGGCAGAGGAAGATATATTCTTTCAAATGTCAAGACTTTTAAGAATTGTGTTTTTGTGCAAGACTGGACAAAAAGTTGGAATTTTACTATTTTAAGAGCAGAAGAGAACTCAGAACATTGTTCATACTATCAGGAAACCTTGATTTATTGAAAAAAATAGTGTTACAAAAAGGCAGAAAATGTACACCAAGATGAACTAGAAAAATAAGGTTGAATTTAGAAAAAAAATAGATCACCAATTGCAAAATTGAAAGTGTCTCATGATTCATTTTTAATATATATATTTACCTCATGTGCATTGGTGTTTTTCTTGCATGTATGTCTGTGTGAGCGTGTCAGATACCGGAGTCAGATCCTGGAGTGAGAGTTGCCATGAGAGTGCTGGGAATTGAGCTCAGGTCCTCTGGAAGAGCAGTCAGTGCTCTTAATTGCCAAACCACCTCCCCAACCCCTCCTATGATCTTATAGTCTGAAATGAATTAAAATGAACTGTAACCTTAACTGTGACAGGAAATATGGAAAAACAATTTTAGATATCCACATGGGAGAACACTTTCTTCTCTCAGAGGGGCTAGATTACCTGTATCAAAAAATAGTCATTTTAAGTAATAACTTATAAACTTGATCAAAATTAAAATTAAAACTTCTCTTCTAAAATCAGAAGGGCTTAAGAGGCAAAGGTAAGTGGGAGGAAGGGAAAAGATAAGATTTTAAAACTAATGAGCATATATCGCAACCAAACTCACAGATATTTCTTAAGGTATTTAAACTTGGTGTAAGAACTTATGAAAAGTTGGTATTAATCAATGAATGTGAAGATATTCCTTGTTATGACCCAGAAGTTTTGCCTTTAGAGTTTTCCCTAGAATATAACATATCTGCATGCCATGATGGTCTAAACACTTAGAGTGAAGTGGAACTCAAAATGATTAAAGTGTTCACCAATGGAAGAATAAATAATGGTATAGCAGAAGGAGGAAATAATATATAAAAAGGAAAATTGAATGAGCTAAAGGAATAAATAACACTGAAAAACTACTGACTGAGATAAACCAGAGAAAATAAAGTTCATAATGATTGATTCCAGTGCTATAGAGCTTTAAAGTAGACAACACTGAACTATAATGCATATATATATATATATATATTACAATTTTAGCACTATATATATATATGTATATATATATATAAAGTACTAAAACTGTAAAGGCAGATGAGTAGGTACTTGAGGAGGGGGGGTCTCTGCAGGTGTTAGGGCAGGCAGGGAAGTGAACCACAAAGAGGTAAGGATGAAAACTCAATTCAGATAGACTTTGTCTACCTGGAACAAGACTTTAGGGAGTCTGGTGCCAGGCAGTTTATTCCCAACTAATTTAAACATAGTATAATTTGGAAAAAAAGCTTCCAGGTCTAATACAATGTACAAGGAAGCTTAGTTACATAGAACTTGAATCAGGGTACATATCATTTCTACTGAGAAGATGGGTTCTAAAGATAGGTTACTTCTACTAGCTTAAGGGCCTAAGGCAGGGTCTGACCTGGTCTCCGTCATACAGATAGCATAGAGGTCATTTGGGCTATTAGCCACCACTGGTCTTGGTGGTGGGAGCTTGTGGGAGTTTCTGGTTACACAGATAATGGAAGAATCATTTAGACTATTATGTATCGCTGTTTCTGGTTGTGTGAGCTTGGGGAGCCTCTGACTGTTAAGTGTCATTTAGATTACTTTCTACCTCCAGTCCTAGTTGTAGTTGATTTGGCCGGGCTCAACAGATAACACAGATCACCAGGCTATTAATCATTTTCAATTCCCAGCTTTCTGGATGTATGAACAGGTTTTATGTCCATTCCTTTGAGAGGAAAACTTGGTGTGTTTAATATTCCTGGTTTTCCTTGAGATCTGTAGACAGAAGAAACTCCATGCTCCCAACTTGTACCAATTATATCTAATTAGTAGAATGGGGCATATAATTAGAAAATTATATCACTATTTGTGTTTAAGACAGTTTCTTTGATTGCTATATAGTTTATGCTTTTAAAAGTTTTAAAAGTAGATGGGAATGCAATACAGTCAATTCAGTTGTTGTTAAGATCCACTGACGGCTTAGAACCCTCTCAGATTGCAAATGACTTACACTGGGAACTTAATGTCCAGATAAACATGTTACAGAATGAAGGTAAAAATCCCAGAAACCTGAGCAGAGAGCATGGCTGATTTTCCAAGAAAAGCTTTACTTTTTCTGTTGTTTGTGTCTTTTATGGGGAGTGTGTGCTTATGTGGAACATTCACATATCATTGTGAAAGGCCTTCTTAGCACTGCTGTCCAGGTGAAGGACACCACCCAGAACTGGTCCCAGATTAGAGGGCATCTAGTGAGAATACAACACCCATAATTCTGAGCCTCTGCTCTTGAGACTTGATCTGGGGCGTGTGTCTGAAGCCATCCTTTGTCCACTGCCAACCATCTCACTACATACTATAATGGTTTCTGTGGCCATATCTGTTGTTTTTCTTCGTCTTTGAACTTGGTTGTGGCTTAATGTTCTCTGATTGTTTCACTTTTATAAGGTCAAAGCTCAGCTCAATGATTTGAAACCTTTCTTCTTCTCTAACATAAGTATTTAATGCTGTACATTCCTGGCTAAGTCCTGCTTTAGACATATCCCATGAAATTTTATCTATTTGTGCTTTCATGTTCATTCAATAAAAACATTATTAGCATGTCTTGTGACTTCTCCACGACTCATCTACAATTTAGAATCATGCTACATAACTTTTAGATATCTTGGGAATTTCCAGGTATCTTGCTGCTAATGGTACCTGTCTTAATTCTTTTATGATCCAAGAACAAAGTTTATATTATTTGAGTTTCTTAAATTTGTTATGATTTGTTTTATAACTTGAGCATAGTCAATTTTGGAAAATAATCCATGTGCACTTGAGAACACTTATTTGCAGTTAGTTGGAATGTTGTAGGAATGTTAATAAGCTCAAATGTTCATGAGTGTTGAAGGCTTCAGGTATAATTGTGTATCTGTATGTTTCTCCTTTTAAAAATGTATCTGGAGTCTTAAAGTAAAATATATCTAACAAAATGTGCCATTTTAATAACATCTTCAGTTTATATACCACTCATCACTATACAATCATCAGCATTAGGCATTTCTCAAATAACTTCAGTGCCCTAAACAAAATCCCTATTCCTGAAACTTATCTGAACTCCTCCTGATCCCTAATTTATTTTCTCTATGTGTTCTACAGAGTCTATGTTAGTAGAACCAGACACTATCGACACCCTTGGCTTATGAAATTTAGCATAGTGTATTTATCGACATTGAACCAGCACTACCGCTTCCTTCCTTCTGATGGCTACCTACTTTCTTCCCCCTGTAAGTATAGTCCTGAGCTTTGGTACATATAAGTACATGAACATCTGTTCAAGATGTTGTTTTCAATCTTTTAGAATCATAAACAGGAATGCTTTTAGTATCTGTAGCTTTTCTGAGGGACTGCCAAACTGTTTTCTGAAGTAGCTGTGTTTTTAATATTTATTCTAAAATAAACAGTGTATGGAAGTTACAAATTTCCATAACCTCACCGACCTTACTTCATTTTCTTTGTGTTCTAGTAACTCTAAAATTGTGACTCATAATAATCTTGATTTTCCTAAAGATACTGAGCATCTTTTAAAGGGACAGCTAGCCATTTCTATGCCTTCTTTGGAGAACTGCTGATGACCAAGTCCTTCACTCACTTTTAAACTGATTGTCTTCCATGTCTCATTTTAGATGTTTTATCAGGCACACAATTTAGGAGCATCTCACCTGGGCTTTCCTTCTATTTCTTGATAAAACTACAATTGACAAAAATTTCTACTTTTGAGGATGTCCAAGTTGTCTATCTGTGCTGTGGTTCTTCAAGCCTTTGTTGTTATATCTAAAACTTCATTGCCAAATCCAAGGCTTTATAAGTTTACTGTTATGGTTCCTCCTTAAAATTTTATGGTTTTAGTTCAAATAGTGGGATTATTGGTCCATTTTGAGTTAATTTGCCATATATTACATAAAGTCGTTTTCATGAAAACTATTTAAATACTCAATTATTACAGAGTCCAAGAGGAAGGAGTAGGATGACTGTCCTAAAAGGTGGTGTATCAAAGAATTCAGGGCTATCTTTTAATTCAGATATGCAGACAGAAGAAGATATCAAGAGCAGATGAATGCACATAAGTCACCCTGGACACAAAAGAAGCATCCGAGGCAGTTACTGGAACTGCCATTTTTCTGTCTGCCTTGGTGTGCAAAGAAGTACAGACTCAAGAGCTTTTCTTGTGCAATATACAATAATTCTTTTAGGGGTTATTTAAAGAAGTACATCACTTTACTCCTTAAAATCTGGAAAGCTTTCCAACATTTTGAGGTACTCTACCTCCAAAAGATCACATTTTAGACCTTCGGTTGAATTTTTCAAACATAACTACATTTCAGGATAGCAAATCCAACCTCCAACATTTTCAAAGGTTCCTTCCAATCCTGTACACCTACATCTCACAGCTGCAAACTGGGCCACAACAATAAAGCTGATTGCGCACTCAAAATGACCAAGGGCTGCAATAAAGGTAAATAAGTAAACTTCTTTTTTCAAAAAGTCTTTAAATGCTTCCAATTTATGATATTGTTTGAATTTGCTTAGTTGATGCAAGAAGAAAAATGAAGCCAATTATGCTTACACACTCAGATTTCTGATATTGGTGTGGCTTATTAAAATTGTAGGATATCTTCAGGAATAGAACTGATTGTGATTGATTCTGAAGTCTGTTTGATCTTTAGTTCATTTTACCATGGGAAACGAAAAAGGGAGGGAATTACCTTTTCCTTAGTACAAGGTACTAGTCTGAGTGATTTTGATCTGTTATCTCATTTAGTTCTCAAATGATGCTCTGTGGCAAGTATTATCAACCCCATTTTTAGTGCTGAAGAATTGGATGCTAGGAGGGATTCAGTAACTTGTCTGAAGTGATACAGAGTAAGTTTCACAGACAGAATTCGAATTCATGGCTGGCTGTAAAGCCATTATGCTTTCCAATGTGTTTCAGAATCAGATGGCTGTCCACAGCAAGGCCCCAAGGCATGGAAATGTTCAGTTTGACACTAAAACGGAAGAATCACAATGAGTTAAAAGCAGTGGACATTGAAACTAATATATAATGCCCATTATTTGTCTTTTAGAACCAGGCATACTTTGTATATCTAGAGAAAGTATGTGAGAAAGAGTCAATGTAATTAACATTTTCACATCATCTCTGACACTAGCAGAAGACATCATGGTTTAAGGTAGGCATGTTCTACCTGCAATGGGCTTGATCATCTGGTATGTTGCAATTTCTGTTACAAAAATAGCCCAGTGGTGAAGAAAAGGACAGAGGTGGAAGCTATAAGATCACAAGCTGGCTGAAATGATCCAATTTTAGCTGGAGCCTTTGTGAGAGGAAACCAACCATCCGCTGTTGTTTCCAAAGGAACCTGTGGACCCTGGGCTAATGCCTACTGGTGTTGTCTGTTATCCAGCTGGAACAAAATTAGGTTAACAGTTGCATTGGGCCAAATTGGGTGAGTGTTACCTTCTGGTGCTGTCCGGCACTAGGAATGAAAAGCAGGCTATTATGTCAAAGGAAGAAGTTCAATCTTCTTTTTCCTGACAAAAAGCAGGCACAAAACCAAAGACTCAAATGCTCGGGCTGAAAGTTCTGGAAGGAAACAGTGCTGAAAAGGAAGGTGTGGTAGAATCCTAGGCTTACAGACTTGGTAACAGAGAAGCCTTGACAAGAGCAGCATACCATCATAGTAACACCCACTCCTGGTACTTTTTACAGTCTCATCAGACCCTGAAAAATTAGGCCGATGATCCAGGTTCTAGAGATCCAGCCTCCACAGGACTTCTTTCCTGACTTTATGTTAACTTAAGTGTTTAAGGCTTGTGACTGGGACAGGAAGCCAAGGCTCAGGGAGTATAATGTTTTTACAACCATGAGCACCTTAGTTCAAATCCCTACTACCCATGTATGTCCTGACTAGGTAGTGTGAATCTGAAATCTCATTGCTCCTTGAGGCAGATGGGAGTTGGGGACAAGAGAATTCCTTGAATCTCAGGGACCAGCCAGCCTGGCATATACAACGGCAAACAACAAAGAGATCCTGTCTCAAATAAAGTGTAATATAAAGCACAATATCTTAAGGTTGTCTGACCTTCACATATACACCATATTCACATATGACTGAACACCCACACCGGCATCCAACATGCTCACACCATTGACACATACATACACATGTGAACGGAAATAGTTTTAAAAGACTAAAGAGAATAGTACATATGGAACTAACAACCCAGTGGGCACAGGAGTCAATGTTAATACTCTTCGATCACTTCTTTATTTACTCATTCATTTATTGAAGGTCCCAATACAGTGACTTTTTTCCAGTTTTAGAACATATTTTAAGTGGAAGGAGAAATGTCTTCGTGGTTGACAGCCATGCTGCTTTGCAGAGGACCTGGATTTGTTTCCCAGCAACCACATTGTAGCAACAACTGTCTATCCCTCCTGTTCTAGGGGCTCCAAAGTGCTCCTCTGGTCTTGTTGGGCATGCATGTGGTATATATATACACACACAGTCAAGCACACATAATAAATATATATTTTAAGATGAAAGAACATATTTTAAGTTTCAGTAAACATTACTGATGTTTTTGTTCATGTAAATCATATATACTTACTTTATTTGATCCAGCGTTTGCTTCTGATCTATCAATAAGCAAACAACAGTAAGTACCAGTTACACAGTAATTCCTTTACTTGATCTAAAACTACTGTCTTTTATGGAGCAAGGTCCCATCTCACTATGTATCTATTCAAAGTTGTTCTCAATTTATGATTTTGTTGTCTCAGTCTCCTGAGTTCTGGGATTACAGAAGTGTAATCCCAAATTACCAAGTTTTGCTTTGTCATACAATATTCATTTATCACTATAGGTTTTAACTTTTCCATTTCTATAATGTATTTAAACTCAGTACAAAATGATGTATAAATGTCTATGAAATTAAAGAATACTACTTCCAATTCTGGTCATGCCTCAGTGGGTAAATGAATTTATTACCAGTCTTAATGACCTGAGTTCAATCTCTGAAATTGGAATGGTAGAAGGAGGAAGATAACTTCTCAGAGTCATCCTCTTTCCTACACACACACACACACACACACACACACACACACACACACACACACACACTAAAATAAGTACATGTCAATTTTTTAACTAAAAAAACCACACTAAAAAGACCACTCCTGTGGTCTTACCACACATTTGAAGAAGGTGACTAGTATGTGTTGTAAATAACACAGAAAGTGTATATAGTAGCTCATAATAACCCTATGGAGTCTCTCTATATATTTATGATTTATACACATGAGCACTGAAGCTCAGAAATGTTCACTGGATTGTTCTAAATTCATGCAGTGTGGTCACATGCATGTGCTATGCTTTGACCAGTGCCTCCTCTATTGAAGTCCTTCTTCTCTTTCTTAGCGACTTTTCAGGACAGATCCCACCCTTGAAATTCATTTCCTTCTAGAGTGCCCAATTTACAGTATTTGATTTCTCCTGATTCTGTCTCCTGATAAATGACTATTTGCTCCATGGAGAGCCTGGAGAACCTCCACATTCATTGCTGGTAGCTTATGTGGATGGCTGTAGGATAGAAGGAATATGCTTTTGAATGTCATGGATCACATTCACACAGGACCCAGGAAGATGTCATAGACAGTTCATTAAGGTCATCCAAATGTCTCGAGCTTTTTCTTCTTTCGAGGACTGAGTTGAGGGATGCTATTGGAATGGTTGTTCTGCAGGACTCTGAGGCTGGATTGGGAAGAGTGAGCTCTTATTACTTGTGGTAAACTTGAACCAATGGCCAGAGGGGACATAGGATGGGACAGTTAGAGATCTGAAACATTAAAGTCCTTGTCCTTTCCCACCTGTTAGATTATTGCACAACTTGGGCAGATTCATGTAGTCTGTCAAGACACCACAAAGCTGATTCTATTTTCTCATGAATCTGTAAAGCACTCACAATACCTCTTGTAAAATTGCATCTCATGTCTTCCTTCAGCCCCTTATTCCTTTGATTGTTGTCGTTTTAGGACTTTTGAGGGAAACATTATCCTCAAGGAACGTTAGCACACAGTGGGCTTGCACAGAGTTCTTCTGATTCATTGGGCTCATAACCCTACTTCTCTACTATATCCCATTCCCAGATATTTTCACTGATGTTGTCATGTTATGAAAACCCAGATGACCACATTTTCAGCATTTATTTAGTTTGGGCCCTCTAACGCATGTGAATATTTCTCTTTAGTAAGTCTTGATACGTTCCCCTAATTCCTTTTACCTACTCTTTCCTGATTGTTAGGTCATTAGTGTATTCTGTATCCTTGATCCCATGTTAAGTTGGACTTCAGCAGATTTGTTCTTTTTGCACTTTTTTCTTCCTCCTTCTCATTAGCTATTTTATCTAGTCTTGGTTTTACCTACCTGCACTTTGATAGAGTCTGAATCCATTTTATTATTATAAACCTTTCTCTCCTCAACTTCAAACACATATTTCTCTTCCTATCTAAATGCCCTGTAAGTATGTTGTCATATTTGCCATAGCCAAAGTTATATTTATACCCCCAGGCCTGTTTCTGTATCAGATCTTTCATTTATATTTCAAAATTCTCTTTTCCTCCATTAAGCACCCTGCTTTGTGCTCTGGAATATAGCCTTGTGTTGATTACCATAAAGTGCTTCCTAGTTTTCCATCTCATCATTGAATCCAGCCATTACACAAACAAATGCTGTATGTGAGAGACAGGATAGACTTGAACTGTGAATGCTATTGCCTCTGCATAATCTTAAAATGGTCAACATAAGCTGACTGTGTCCCTTAACATAAGGACATCCTGAGCAAATACTCTAGACTCACTTGGGTGTAGATTCTGTCTTATATATAACTGTCTCACCTGTATCTCTCATGGAATGACTGAGATTAGTCTGTTTCTCTATCCCTAATAAGTGTCTTAGTTTATTTTAAATAACAGAGCATTTTCAGTAGGTGCTTATAGATTAAGTATTTGATCACATGTATGGCAGATAAAAGTGGACATGTAATAATAAGATTGTCTTTAACTTCAAAGAACTGATGGCTCATCTGAACCTAAAACTAGTTCATGGAAAAATAGATTATTAAGAATGATGTGCTAGTTGGGTTTTGCTAACTTGACATAAATGTAGACACACCCTGGAGAGGAAACCTTAATTGAGAAAATGAAATTTTCTAAGACTCTATAAGATTGTCCTGTAGACAAGTCTTGATCATGTCTGATGTAGGAGGGCCTAGGCCACTGTGGGCAGTGCCACCACTGGAAAGGTGGTTCTGGGTTTCATAAGAAAGCAGGCCAAGCCATGATGAGCTGGGTAGTAAAAAGAATTCCTCTACTCTGCTTCAGTTATTGCCCTCATGTTCCTGCTGTGAAGCCCTGTCTTGTCTTCACCTGATGAGAGGGTGTATGCCATACAAACCTCTTTTCTACAAACTGCTTTTGGCCATGGTATTTTTTTTACAGCAATAGAAAAAAAAAACTAGGATAGAAATTGGCACAAGGTTCATGGGAGATCGCTGTGACAGACCATATTTTTGGGAGGATTGTGGAGCGACTTTGGAATGTTTGGCTGGAACAGCCATTGAATAGTCTGAGTTCAATGAGCTGTTGCGGGACCTTGACAGATAAGAATGCTGAAAAAGAATGCAGATGACAGAGAACTGATTCATGAGGTTTCAGAGGGAAACAAAGGCTGTAAGTGCCATTTATCTGGTATTTTGAATGAAGAATATATGGTGTCTGGAAAACTGGATCTAAAGAATCAGCTGTGGTTAACAAGAGACCAGCACCACAGAAGTGAATCCTTTGCTTTGCTGGGATTGTTGATGCTGGAGCTGATAAATTAGCAGTGATTAAAAAAGACTATAATCATTGAGGTTATGTATTCTGGGTATATTTTCTCCAGGTGAGCACGCATAAGCTGTGGACCAGAACATCAAAGCTGATTCTCAGTCAGGCAACTAAGCTTAGTAATTTGTAATTTGCATCTCCCATAACATAGTAGGTTTAAAGATATGAAGTGGTCATGGTCATGGAGAGAATCAGAGGTTTGTCACAGTGATAGATCAGGAGAGGCCATTAATAGTTGTAGCCACAGAGTCACTGTAAATTCCAGAATTGAAGGGGAGTCATACAAAGAGGCAGGGCCATGTAACAGGGTTAGCGCTCCTTTGAATGGATAGGAGACTGTCAAAGAAGGCATATTCTGTAGAGATTATAGGATGTTGGAGATGCCAGGACTGTGGAATGACTTCCAAGGGCAACAGTAGCTGTGGAATTATGTGGAAATATTTTATGTAAGGAGGAGTTTGAATAGAAGTATTTGGCAGTAGTAAACAATGATTCTTCCAGAAAACACTCATTAGAAGATCTCAGTGCTAAGCAGCAGTGACATCCCTACAAGTTATCAGTTGGAGAGGCCAGAGTCACCCCAAACTGTATAGGCTATCACCATTGCTCATGGTTGTCTACTATAACTAGACAGTAAGACTCTATTGCTGAAGATACCACTATTTTGAAGGACATAGAGAAATCAGTTTTGAGCTGACCTGGAAACTCTTCCAACCTTGGTATAAGAGCTTCTTATTTTAGTGGATAGTAGATCATGCAGAGACTCAATACTGTTCAAAATGCTGAGAATAACTGACTGTGCATGCTTAGACAGACTTGACTCCCCATTCCCCTCACAGAGACTCAGGGACCATCACAGAAGAGGGGGTGGGAAAAATGTAAGAGCTGGAGGTTTTGGAGGAGCATGGTTAAATGCTGTCATTTGACCATGATATGGCTATTGTGCACATGAACTCACAGAAGTTGTGCTTATTTGCATGATACCTGCACAAGATCAACCCTGTTACACATGGGAGGAGTCAAGAATCCTTAAAGATCATTCCTGGTCAGAGTTTGGAATCCTATGGCACTGGGGATGTGATGGCAGTTGAAGCAATGATCTTTTGAAAAGGAGAAAGGAAGATATGATGCCACGGAACACTTTGAGTGACTTGTGTTCGAGTGAAGTTACAAGGAACTCTCTCAGGGACCCCAGTGTTGAAAATATCTGGATCTATCAATTAGTAAGATAGGTATGAATGGGTGGAAGATGAGAGGTAGCTCAAATCTAACATGTTTAACTGCAATAGAATGCACAGAAGGGCATCATTATGGAAGTGAGGAGCAAGCTAATTGAAAACATATTCTTCTGTGCCCTGTTATTTAGAGTTTTGAATTGATTTTGCTTATATATATAAAATCTGCAATTATACTTGCTAGTTCTATTCTTCAGAGTAACTATAGTCAGTGACAATTTTGTCATAGATAATACCCTACATTGCAAATTTTTATCATAGATGATAGAATTGTCAAATACTGAAAGGAGAAGTGAAAAGGGTATTGGCAGATGGACTCTGAGCCTGGGAATTGCTATAGATGTTATCCTTTATTTTTGCATCTTTTTGCTTTTACCCATCAAGTGTTGGATCTTTTGCCATGTTTACTTGGAAAGAAGACTCAGAAAGATTCCCAGTCAGTGTCTGGTTATTTAATGCATCTCTCTGACTGCTCTTTTCCTTGCTATCCTTGATAGTATTCTTTCTCTTCTACTTTACCATATTCAACATTCAGCCGTTGTTTAGGTGCTGTGTTAACATCTATCTTGTCATATTTCCATTGTACTGGCTCCTTTATAATGTTCAACCTGACACAGGCCAGAGTGATTTGGGAAGAGGGAACATCAATTGAGAAAATGTTCCCACAAGATTGGTCTGTAGGGCATCTTCTTGGATGATTGAGGTGGGAGGGTCTAGATAAGTGTGAGAAGTGGCAGCCCTGGGCTGGTGGTCCTAGGTACTATAAGAAAACTGACAGAGAAAACAATGAAGCACAAATTAGTAAGCAGTACTACTTCATGGTTTATGCTTCAGTTCCTTCCTCCAGGTCTCTGCCTTGAGTTTCTGCCTAAACTTCTTTTAGTGGTAGACACTCTCGTGGAACTGAGAGCTGAAATACAACATCCCCCAAGGTGCTTTTCATGGAGTCATGGGGTTTTATGAATTTCTGTTGCAATTAGCAATTAGTGGGACTTCAGTATTGGTAGAGGGAAACATTCTACACCATCTGATGACAGTTCAGTATTGGCATTCATTGTGAACTATGGGGCACTTCTTCAAACATGCAGATTCAGTAACACCAAGGACTGTAGGATGGCAGCCATAGAACATCATTTTTGCAGGTATGTTTGTATGGGGACAGAGGAAAGAAAGGAGGGAAAGAGGAAGAGAGAGAGAGAGAAAGAGAGAGAGGGAGAGAGAGATCAGAGAGTACTTTATAATATCTCTGATGAGACTAATAAAAAATAATTGGAAAAAAAGAAAGTAGTGATGAAACATAGCACATTTTTTGCTAAAATTCTAGAATCATCATTCTCTTTGAGGAATGGTTACAGAATTTCATTTCAGTTGTGGAAAAATGCTTTTAGATAAGACAGTATTTTACCTTACAATCACACAATGTCAAGATGAAGCCATTGTTCTAAAGGAACTAAACCTACTGCCACTTCAACAACCCCTGAGTGCTTACTGTTGGGTCATTTTTCTTTCCACCTGACGGGGTGGTGACAAGATACAAATTCACAGAAGCAGAATTATCTATGACCATGGGCCACTGGACAGTTGGCCTTGGAAAAGGTAAAGCAAGAACTGAACGATTGTCCTCATTGCAGTCAGATCCAAGTCAGAGTTGCAATTATGCACATGAACGTCACTGCTAATGTGTAGGATTCAAGATACGAGGATTACTTTGAGGAATATTAGATTTGCTAGTGGCAGTGCTGTATTCTTATTGCTATCTCTGCACTGTGTGATTTTCAAGCCATCAAAGTGTGTGTTTGCGTGTGTGTGTGTGTGTGTGTGTGTGTGTGTGTTTAGTGCATCAGTCATCAAGCATTAGGTGGAGGGAATTCTTTTTATGAACAGGTTGATGGATTCTTCAAATTTTATTCCTACTTGATGTTGGAAAGCTTGGTATATGTTTTTCAATAAGATCTACTTACTTTCTAGTGTACTTTTATGAAAGACATTGAGTTTGTACTTTAAACCTTTTCCTTCAGTCTCTCGGCCGCCATCATGTAGAATAAACAGTTTACATTTTTCTCCAGGCCCAATGTATTTACTCATCTTTGCATTATTTATGACTTAAATGCCACATTTTTCATCTGCAGTCAATTTCTTGTTTCTATTTCTTTAAATATTATTAGTGGAGATTGCCATATGGGGACCACATGAATGACCCTGGGAATTTAGTCAAATGTTGAGTCAATTCTACCCAATCCCATCTAATCTGCTTTTTATTTCTCCTTACTTGATAAGTTTAGTAAATTTACTTCACTAAGTCAGCTTATTATCAAGAGTACAGAGGCAGTGAAATAGCTCAGTGGGGAAAGGCATGTGCCACTAAACCTGGGATCTGAGCTTGATCCCTGAGATTCACAAAGTAGAAGGAGAGAACTGATTCCTGAAAACTGTCCTCTGACCTTCACACACATCCATGCATAAATAAATAAGCAGAATAGAATAGAAGACAAAGCTTAATATGATGTGACTTTGCTATTGAAGGATAGACTTTACTGACATGCCAGCATGACTAAGACACTCCTAACACCTAAGGCGTCAGTTTTAATAGATAATATTCTATGCCAATCATGGAGTTGTCATTTATTTATTAGGTCTGTGTGACTGTGGTGTGTGTGTGTTTGCACCTGTTAGAGGTGGATGGGGCCCCTCTTCTTTCATTACTCACCAACTTATTTTCTTTTTTTCTTTGTTTGCTTGCTTGTTGTGACAGGGTTTCACTCTGGCTGTCCTGGTACTGGATCTGGAAACCAGGTTGGCCTTGAGATGACAGAGACCTGTCCACTCCTGCCTCCCTAGGGCTGGGATTAAAGGCGTGAGCTACCACTCCTGGGCTATCACCTTATATTTTTAGAAGGGCCACTTATTGAATCTGCTGCTCAGCATCTTTGCTAGACTGGCTGGGCAGTGAGCATCTGGAATCTGCCTGTTTCAGACCCTCTTCTGCTCAGCTCTAGGGTTATAGTGAATGCAATCCTTACATATGAGAAGCAAATATTTTACACTCTGATCTCTATTCCTAGATTTAAATGTTTTATATGTATTATTTCTTTTGATGTTTGTGGTACTCTAACACAACATGAATTGCTTTCTTCTAGATCAGAGAGTTGAGTTCCAGAGAACTTTATTAACTGATGATAAGCTAAACAGCTGGGAATGATACACTCTGGACTGGTACCCAGGCATCCTGAATCTTAGATACCCACCCTTATTATACTACACCCACATAGCTTAAAGGGGCAGACATATATCACATGTAAAATTTTCTGCTACAGAACATAGTGGTTTAAAGTGTTTATAAATGATGTAGCACACACTAATGTATTTGAAATTCATAAAGCAAAAAAATGAGTAAATAAAATTATAAAAAGAAAGATTCATGATTCAATTTAGTACTTGATGAAAACACATTATTTGTAGAAGAAGGAGGAGGAGGAGGAGGGGAGGAGGAGTAGGAGGAGGAGGAGGAGGAGGAGGAGGAGGAGGAGAAAATAGTAAAAAAAAAAATATTATTCAGGGCATTCCAAACAAACCTTTGTAGATGAGAATTTCTACTGACTTGTAATAAGATAAGAAAGACTATGATAGCATCCTGGGAGAGGTTCAATGGGTAAGAAAACTTGCTTTGTGAATCAGGAGGACCTAAGTTCAAATACCAAGCACTCAGGAAAATCCAGGTATAGTTGTACATACCTGTAACCTCAACCCTGGGAGGCAGAAACAGGCAATTACATTGAGTTCACTGAACCAAGAGCTTCTGGTTCAATGTGAGTTATCTCTTAAGGCATAAGTGGAGAGGAATAGGTGGACACTGGGCATCCTGCTTTAGCCTCTGCAAGTATGAACATGAACATGTAAACTGAATGCTCATGTATAAGTCCCCCCCCTCAATTAAAATTGTATCCCTTTAAAAGAGGAGAAAGAAAATTACTCAAACCAGCACTTTTACTATTTTCATTTGAATCATTATTTGCTATTTTTTTAACGATTGTTCTGAAATGGTAAATTTATTGGGAAACCTTTTACATCTTCCTGCATATACATCAGAATGACTGCTTACATAATTTTTGTTATAAGTTAAGTTTCTCTGCCAGCTGACCAAGTTCATGATGGATGCAGTTAACCTTTTAGATTTGTGAACTGAAATAGAGAACCACAACTTCTCTGTTACCATATAACTTCCATTTATTCTTACTTATAAATCTATAGTCAAATAGTAAAAATCAAATCTAAATAGTACTTGTCAGCACAATTATTTTTGCTCAGGCAAAATGGCATGTTCATTTAGAACATACTGGGGACACAAATGATTACTGACCAAAGTAAAATCTATATTGAGCTTAAAAAATGAACATATCTTCTTTATAGACTATGATTCAGGAAGTGTTTGGTTTTGGCATGAGATGATGTTATGGTCACTGGCTTTATGAACTTGTCCTGTGTGTGTCTGACACAAATATTTTTGATGTCAAAAATTGACAATTTTCTACATATACTCTGGTGTCAATCATCAATGAAAGAGAAATCTTTCAAACAACAGGAATACTTTTTACAGTGTCAGCTATCTTTAGGGGGGCTGGTATTTGGCTATTGAAAAGCTGTTTAAAACCTAAGTAAATTATGGTTTAAAACACAACTATAATTTATTATTTTTAACTATTTAACAGTATTATGTTGAAACTGAAAATTGAGTAAATTTTTAGATTAAGAACAAAAATGTCATTCTGCATGAACTATTAACATTATGGACACCATTTGACATTAGCTTAAAATCTATAAGTGGTTTGAAACTATTGCTAACAAATCTGCAGTATTCCTTGTATAAATTTTAATTTATTTTATAAAAAATGGAAGATATTCAAGAATGCTTGTTTTTGAGCAGTGAATGAATCCCCGTGTAGGAAGAGCATATCAGTTTGCACTCACATATTAAGGGGTCTTGTCTTTTATGTGTGCATTGGTTGTCAGAGCATTGTTGCTACATTATTTCATGGAGAAGAAAGATCCCAGACAAGCAATTAAAACAAGGACCTCATTATTTTTCTGCTGTTACATAGATAAATCTTACATAATTCTTCTGTTTGGGGTGTAGTTTGACATTTATGAAATGAGAATTTTGTTTTGTTTTGCTGCTCTTGGGTGCCTTAGAGAAAAGAATCACCTCTAGGAGTGGTACAGCTGAGTCATATAGTAGAATTGCTTTTAGATTTTTGAAGGTTCCACACACTGATTTCCAGAGTGGCTGGACCTATTTGCAACTCCAACACTGACTAAGGGTTCAGTCTTTCTTAGATTCTATCATTTGTTGTTGTTTGTTTTGTTGTTTGATCTTTCCCATTCTGATTGCGGTAATATAATTCTCAAGTTTGCTTTGATTTGCATTTCCTCAATTGCTAGGGATAATGAATAGGTTTTGAGGTATTTCGTAGCTATTTAAAATTCTTATTTTGGGAACTCTCTATTCAGGTGCTTGTTCTAGAATGAGTCATTTGCTTTTTAAACTCTGTTCTGTTGGACGTATAGCTGGTAATGATTCTATCCCATTTGAGGGAATTTCTCCTCACTTGATTGGTTTTTTGACTGTGTAGAAAATAATAGTTTTATGAGGTCCCACTTGTCAATTTCTGAGAAATGGAGACGTGTTTAGAAAATTATTTGCTACACTTAAATGTATGGGACACTGCCTATGTTTTATTCTAGTAATTTTGGTGCTCACATTTAGGTGTTTATTCATCTGGAGCTAGTTTTTGTCCAATAGAGGTCTAATTTTATTCTTCTGCATGTGGTCATCCAAATTTCCCAGCACCATTTATTGAAGTTTTTTTTTTTTCCTCCAGAGTATATGTTTGGCATTTTGTCAAAGATCAGTTGTCTGTGGTTACATACACTTATATTTGGGTCTTCAATTTTGTCGCATTGGTCTACGTGTCTGTCTTTATTCCTGTACTATATTGTTTTTATTATCAAGGCATATGCTCAAGGACTCAGCATTCCACTTCACAGACATTGTTCAGCTTTGTTCAATGCCATTCTATTCACACGAGCCAGAAAGGAAACAACCTAAATGTTCTGCAACTGATGAATGGATAATTAGAATGTGGTACATGTATACTATGGAATACCATTCAGCTGAAATGGTAAAGATAAACGGAACCATCAACTTTGCAAGCAAATGGTTAAACCCAGAGAAGATTATGTTGAGCAAGGTAACACAGACCCAGAAAGATAAAGGCTACATGTTCTTTCTTATCTCTAGTTCCCAGCTCCATATCTTCAGATGTGAACATATAACCTTGTGGAGAGTTAAGGAAGCACTCAGTGAATAAGAAGTCCTAATGAATATCATTGTTGATATGGCGCAGCCATGTCAAGAACCAATGTCTCAGACCTATAGGAATCTGGCAAGATTTTACCATAAGGTGAGTCTCAGAGGGATGACAATGCCTTTCTCATGTCTAAGTGCATATGTTGATACTTTTGCAAATATGGGTGCTTCTGAATGATTAACCAATGTGTGCCAAAATTAGCAATTGCAACTTCGTCTTCCCACATGGTTACAGCCCAAGACTGCTGACCCATAGAGAACTCCTACAAAGACTAGCTGGCTCCTCTACTATTGTACGTGAAAAGCAGTCTGAGGTTCTATGTTGTGCATTAGTTGGTTCTATTCCATCAGAATGCACAAAGCCCACATGACCACAGCTTTTCTGTGTGTCTGCATGTCTGTCCTTTCCTCCTCCTCTCAGGCAAATATCCAGAACCAAGCTAGGATGGACACTACAAAACCTGCTGTAACTCCAGAAAACAGGAAAGTAAAAAAAGCCCATAAGATGTGGGTGGGAGAGAGAAATAGAAAGAGGAATAGCAGGGTAGGAGTGACTTGAAAAGGGGAGAGGGAAAAAGAAAGAGAAGGGAGATAAATATTAAAAAAAGGGAGAAGAGAGTGAAAAAAACAGTGAGGATGTCTGAAAATGCCATTGGGAATATTATTATCTATATAACCTAAAAGTATATCTAATTTAATGTATTTAATGTATAATTTATATCTAATACATGTGATTGTGTGTGTGTGTGTGTGTGTGTGTGTGTGTGGTATAAATACAATTTTTCATCTTGGATGACAATATTCCCCACAAGAGGCATAAATTATTTTTTTAAAAATCCAAACAGCAAGCACAAGAAATTTTTATATTTGTTGGTAAGAGCTATCCAAGAGACTTACCCTTGGTTGTCTCCTAGAGGTAGAAGGTAAAAACCATTGAAGGCAGCAGGGCAGTGGTGGTACATGCCTTTAATCCCAGCATTTGGAAGACAGAGGCAGGAAGATTTCTATGAGTTCAAGTCTGGTCTACAGAGTGAGTTCCAGGACAGCCAGAGATACAACAGAGAAGCCCTGTTTTGAAAAACACAAAAACAAAAAAAAAGGAAAAAGACAGAGAGAAGAAGAAGAAGAAAAGAAGAAGAAGAAGAAGAAGAGAAGAAGAAGAGAAGGAGAAGGAGAAGGAGAGAGGAGAAGGAGAAGGAGAAGGAGAAGGAGAAGGAGAAGGAGAAGGAGAAGGAGAAGGAGAAGGAGAAGGAGAAGGAAGAGAAGAGAAGAGGTGCTGAAGACATCATGCACTTCAGAAGTGCACAGAACCTGGAGAATTTGAGATAGCTCTGACCTGAGGACTAGCTCTCATGGTATCAAAAAGTACCACGACAGCTTCTAAAGGAGGTAAGCAGCCAATAGTCCTAACCAACTATAATGCCTATGAACCACAAAATGATCAACATGACAAGATATCCCTAAGTGTTCAATATAACTCTGTAATTAGACTGCTCAATAAGAGGAAAATCACACCTTGTACTGGAAATTTTCCAACTACCCAAGTTAGTAAAGTCATAGATTTTGGAGTAACCAACTGACATTTTACTAAACCAGCATAATTTCTAACTATATAAAAATATTTTTCTTTATATCCACAGACAATTATGATACCACTTCACATCAAATAAGCATCTCATTGTAACAAATGGAGACTGTTACTGAAATCCACAACCAATCTAAATGCAATGAACAAGTAACCATGTGGTGCTCAGCTCCAAATGAAATATCTACAACACAACTCCTTCACCTAAGGCTCAGGGATCATAGCAGAAGAGATAGAAAAGTTTTAAGCATATGAGGAACAGAAAGTGTGCTGTGAAATTGCATAGTCTCCTAGAAATGTCAAAAGCAATACTCATGAAGTCTCATCACCATGGCTGCCTAAATGACCTGAACAATGATGGTATCACTAGACATGCTAATGTGGAATAGGGAAATCTCATGGGGCCTCAGCACTAGACAAAGAACTACAGGTAACTTAGTAATCCTGAGGGTGGGATGAATAGTCTTCACACAGAAGAGCTCCCCAAGTAATTGGTTATCCAATAACAAGTGGTCAGTCCTGAAATTAATGCATAAAAGTAACATTGCAAAGACTGACCATGCTGTGTTTATATAAACAGGAATATATATATATATATATATATGTATCTATATGTGGTATTGGTAAAATTTAAGGGGTACATGTGTAGAGGATATATATATATATATATATATATATATATATATATATATATCCATATATATGTTATATATGTATGTATGTATTCCTAAATATACAAATATATAAAAGTGTGAGTGTATGAGTATAACAAAAATTAATGAACCTGAGGTCATGAATTTGAGAGAGGGAAAGGCATTGAATCAGATGAAGAGGAAGAAAAGAGGTGTAAATGATGTAATTACATTATGATTTCAGAAATTAGTACAAAAATAAAAATAAATAACCCCTAATTCCTAGTGTGAGAGTAAAACATAAAATACTCCCTTTGAAAACCAGACATGAACTATATAGATGTCACATAGTTAATGCTGGAGCTGAAGTACTGGAAATCTGATTCATGAAGATGACCCTAGTAATATATACCTAGATATATATTAATAAATCTGATTTGACCCATCTGTCAAGTGACCACTCTCTACTTGTGCCGCTTAAATGTTACTGATATTTTAAAACAGAATTATTGTAGAGTTAGGTCATTATTCCCATGATTTGTAAGTCACCCCTAAAATCATCGGAAAGGTACCATATATGAATATCTAAGGGCTCTGCCTGATGAAACCAATTATGGTGAAGCCATGGTAAACAATCTGATCTAATGAGGGGGTGAGAACCATAGTTGAAAACTTGCTCTCTGGCCTGAAATAATATAAGCCTCTTTCACTCTACCCCACTAAGCACAATCTGAGCGAATATCAGTGTTTATGCAGCATTTAACTGGACCCAAGAGCGACAGCATACTCTTCTTCCCATGACATTGTGCCTAACGCCTGACACCTCTGACGATGGAGGTCTTGATTGTGTTTGTAATTCCAAGGTCAGTTCTTTCTGCCATGTTCTTATCTTTTTCAGTTGGCTCACTTAGAAGTGACTTCTCCCAATTCCTTTCATATTGATAATCTACCTCATGATGCACGCATTTGGTGAAAAAAAAATTGTCTGTTTTTCTCAACTTTTTTCTACTGATCAACCAGTGTATTTGTATTTGTTTACCATATTTGCTCAGTAAACAGTTAGAAAATTGTCTACGAATTGCTTCTTGCTAAATATAAACATAGTCAAAAGAAATCATAGGGCCATTTGCAAGCAAACTGTTACAGAAGCATTTGTGAATGGAAATAATCTAACTGCAGTGCATTTTCCTCTAAGAGACAGGTATTGTTTTCTTCCATAAGAGTTCAGGCCCAATGTTTGCGGCTTGGGCAGTTTTTTGCAGTTTCGAAACATTACTTGGGAAGGTGGAGTTTTAAGATAATGAAAAACAGCATTTGCCTCAGGTGGCTAAAATGTGCACCCACCCCCCGAAGTTTGTTTCTTTTTCCTTCATTATTTATGTTCCTCTCCTATTGTTGTGTGCTTTTCAGGTGAGATGACTGTACAAATTACACTTTTTCCTGACTTTTCCAACTTCTCAGACTTTCTGGCTATTTTCTTCTCCCTCTTCCACTACCCCAATCCTCACGTGTACTTCCTTTTTTCCTGATGCTATGCTTTCCCCTCCACACAATCAAAATGCATTGACGTGAATGATGAAAAATATAACTAAGGGGGTGAGGGAGGGTCGGGCCCCTGGGGACCTGAGCCAAGGGCACCATCTTTACACTGAAGTCTGTGTTTGTGGATTTTCACAGGTGAAGCATTGACCTAGAAGTACAGTGTATGGAACCAACTACTACAGCTTTAAGCTGCAGAGGTTTCTCAAAAAAAGAGCAGAAACAAAGGCAAGCAGATGGCTAAAGATGAAGGTCACATCAGATTGAGAAGTTTGTCAAAATGTGATGACATAGGTAATCTGTAAACTGTTATTGCGCCTAGCTGGAGGTGCTGAAAAACATTTTGAAATTACAAAACACACTGGAGTCGCCGGCACAGAGGCGGTAGCGATAGCCTGGAGTGCTTCTGGTCTATGGATGAATGCCAGATGTGGAAAGCGACATATCTGGAATTAATGATATTAAACATGCTTTTCTTTTATGCTCAATAATAACTCTATTATGATTGATACAAACCGCAGACACTTTATCTAGTACAAATGGAATCGTCTGTCATTGACTATATTAAATCATCAATTTCTGCATGATGAGGATCGTTTAGGGTAACTAATCATCTGTCTCGTTCTGAAGTCTTTAAGGCTGATCAGATAACGTTTTGAATACTGCCTGAGCAACCATGACAATCTAACCCTTCCGTGTAAGGATTGAGAGGGGCCCATTATGCCGTCAAAGCCTGTGGAAATATCACAGCTCTTTCTCTACATAATACCCCACTGTAAATAAATCACTCTCCACCGCAAACTTTATTGATCACAAGCACTTCCATGCTTGTGTCTAGTGAAGTCTCTACAGAATATAATGTTGCTTTATATTTTGTCTTGTCAAAATATTAAACGGCTGTGTCAAGCAGAGTCTGGCTCGCCGTGATGGCGTAATTCTGCTGCAGCCTTCTCATTCCCTCCTTCTATCTCGGCTGCCAAGCTTACAAAGCAGCACCCCCCCTTTTTTTTTTTTTTTATAAACTTTCCAATTATAGTCTCATAAGCTTATGAAGCCCTAAGATAAAGTGTCCTAATTTAGAGTGGTGTAGTTCTGAGCCACTAGGAGGATAACTTAGATAAAACTGTTTCTCACAAGGAAAAAGATAACCTGGATTATTTATATACACAACTTTAATGGGAAGTGGGAATTAGGCTGGAAAACATTTTATTTTGCCTTGCAAAATGGAAGGATGGGTAGTAGATAAATTATTTGCACCCAAGTGCTTATTGTTCAGATTTTCATATGAAATGATTTGTAATGATCTAGACCAGCTTGCAGGTGCCAAAAGGAAGACAAAAACTAAAATCTACCATGAATAGAACACATGTTTTCCAAATGTCAGGGACAGGGTTTCTAGCCACTAAATGATACCAGGTACTATAATATGTTTGTAGCAACACTGAGGAACAACAAACAGATTAAATGTGTAATTTACTGCCTGCTAACATTGAATTTCCTGGGTAGCATATGGTTTTAATGCAATCTTAAAGTAGTTTTTCCCTTTGAATAAAAAGGAGTAGAATTTTGCTCTCAGGAGGGCAAAGAAAGAGACTGAAGTCACTTAGGGAAGAGTAAAAGATTTAGTGTACCAAGCCATTAGTGCTGTGGAGGACACCGGGTTTGATCTTTATTCCCTTCTGGAAGATCATTAACTCTTTTAGACATTTAGCAAATAACCTCTCTCAAGGCTTAGACGACTTTATACACTTCCCAAGGAGAGCATTTTGTGTCTCTCTTCACTATTTCTGTGTTAGATATTTATTGAAGCTTCTGTTTGGTGATTTTTAAAAAGAAGTTAAACAGTAAGATGGATTGATAATTCCACACTGTGAATTTATTTTCAAGGCATAAAACTGGATGCTACAAACACTGGAGAAGCACGTCTAGCCATAGACCTTTATGTACAACTTTTTTCTTGGCTAGTGGATACCCTGATGGGGAAAAGGGTACATGCTTTAGCTTAGAGACAGTTTTAAACCCACCAGCATCTACAAAGAAGAAAGTAAACAGCTTTTTTTTTTGGGGGGGGGAGGATAATAAATTTGAAGCAATAAGAACTTCAGCTTAATTCGGGTTCTAATTCATCTCCATCATCCTACTGGCAGTATTTTTTTTTATTTTATTAGACTGGGCAGTAAACCACAAAAAATAGAGGTATCAATCTTCAAAAGATCTTAGTTTTTGTTCCCTTGTTTTGCTTTCAAACGAAAAAGGAACCTAGTAAATTCCACTGGACAATTTCTTAAGTAGCTGTGACCATTTCCTTGTGAATAAAATACATTGACTTGGGAAATAAAATAAAATGTACATTTCCAGACATCTTGGTGAAAGTATTTTTGCTTAAACACGGTGCTATATTTTCCCCATCAGCAAACACTGACTGAACCTTTCCACATGTTAGGTACTCCTGGCCTCACCAGAAGCTGATGCACAATAGCTCAGGTTTATTGAGTGACATACCCTTGTAAATAAGTAAACAATAGCACTAAGAGGGAAGCCTGGGAGGGAGCTGCCCACATCCCCGTTAGCCTTTGTTGTCCACTTACCTGGAAGATATATATTTGCTATTTTTCATGTAGTTGAGCAGGTGTCTGAAGTTTATGTCTGCTAATTTTCTTATGATACCCCCGCTATGATTTTTTTCTTCCTCATCACTGCTCTAAACCAGGTGGAATTTGCTTGCTTTCACCTCCATCTGTCGCAAGATGGGGACTATAAAGAGGCCCCACCTTTACAGGTATCACATTCTTCTGCCTCTGATTTACTCAGAGATGGATGGTATTGCCACAATCAGGAAAAGGCAGAGTCAGGATATTAACCAGACTTGGCCTCCTAGTTTGTGTTCATAGCCATGTCTTACTGTCTCTTTCTTAGTCCCCTTGCTGTAGAGATACAGTGGGTAAGTGAAATATTGAAGGTACAAAAACTGTACCAGTCCAATCTGATTCCAGGCTGAGTCTTTACTGAAATAGCATTTTTTTCCCAGCTGATTTGCTAGACCGCTATGACTGAAGATGTCCAAGGGCCAACTTTAATGAAGAAATAACACATAAAGGAAGTCAAATGCGGAAGAAAAACGTTCTGAGAAGTGGAGAAATGGAGGAAGAATAAGATGATGTTGAGGTCAAATACCAGGGTGGTGTCAGTGGCTCCCCACATACAGCTACTCTTCGAACATCTGTCTCCAGGTTTGTCAGTTAAAGGAGTAAACAACAGTGAGTCACTCTTGCTGATGTTATTTTGAGTTAAATTTGTTAACTAAAAAACAATGTTGTTAAAGAAGTTCATATATACCTTATTTAAGGATCTGTAGGAAGAAAATAAAATGTTAATGTCTTTATAAGCTCTTGGCTCTAGGGAAAAAAAAACATTATTTATTATCTTCAAAGTAAGTTTGCCATTATTATTCACCTTGGTATTGGGTCAGAGGGCTTTCCATAATTAGAATTTAAATGATAATGGTACAGTGAAATATTTATCAGACTATTTAAAAAATCCATCATCTAAATATTTGCTTTCTTTCTAGACAGTGAACCAGTTTCTACCATTTCAAGGTTTCTCTAGAAGGCACTTAGGGAAGCTGTGTAAATCCTCCTTGATATATGAAGGTGTCACTTAATATCCTGTGAAGTAACTCTTTTAAAGCACCAGGAAACCAGTTAAGGCAGCATACCTGAAAGTGTTAATGCACTTTCTTCAAGTACCTAGCTTACTCCTGGGGAGTAGCTTACACTGTGGGAGAATCTAGGTCAATGTGCACGACTGAAAATAGCTTAAGAGTGAATCCAATATGAATTGAAAAAATAATGAGATGAGATCCTAGCGATGAGATACCCCAACTGGGCTGATATTGGGTCTGAAAATCTAGCATTCTAGGTCTGGAAATGTGTGTTGGTCGGCAGAATTTTCTCTCCTAGTCTTACTGAGCTATTTTAAAGGAGTACTAGATACTTAGATCTAAGTTTAGCCAAAGAGGCTGCCAAGAAGATGAAGACCCTTGCTATCTGTTTATTGGGATGAGTTTTGTTTAGAGGAAAAACAAAAATCCCTAGTTAACTGACAGTATTACATCACTAGGCAATTTTAGTATTTATTCAGATTTTTTTATTACTACATCTGGAATTAATCACATCCATAAGATTAAGAATTTGAGTGGAAAAAGAAAAATTTGTAAACAGAGAGATCATATAGGCATGTGAATAGAGTATACATTAGTGTTTTTGGGAAAAGCCATGCATGATGATCAATTTGAAACAAAGTTTTAATATATTTTTAAATTAAATATAATTTAATCATTTATTTATTAATGTAATTTTATTGAATCAATTTAATCAATTTAAAGTGATTTGATTATTTAAAATTAAATATAATTTAATTTAAATTATTTTATGAGAATTTCATACTTATATATAATGGTTTTTAATCATATTAATCCACTGTATCTCCAAGATCCATTGTCCCCCAACTTCATGACCTTTAAAAAATTGTTTTGTCCTACTGAGTCCAGTCTGTGTTGGCTATAAATTCCTGGGTATGAGTACATCTGCTGGAACATGGTAGAGCTAGTATATCTCCCAGAAGATATTCACTATCAATAGCTCCTCAGCTAGGAGTAGGAGCTCATGAGTTCCTGCATGCTAGCAACAGACTTAATCTTGTATGGATATTGTGCAGGCAAGCATAGCTGCTGTGACTTCATGAACATAGTGGTCTTGACATATACAGAAGGAACTGTTTTACCCCAGTCTTCCCAAGATACCTCTGTTGCAAAAATGGTCACAGAGACTTGATGGTGGGTAGAGGCTATGATACAGTACTTTGTACTTTGACTGTGTGTTTCTGCATTAATCTCTATTCAGTGCATAAAGAACCTTCTCTGATTATGTAGAGAGGTGCTCTAATTTACAAGTACAGTGATATGAGTTTAGAGGGAAGTTTGATACTATGTCTACTTAGCAAAATGATAGTAATAGTTTTATCCCTGGGAACTTTAAATTCCCTAACCATGAGTTCTTGTTCAGATTTATAGTGACAAGCTTGTGTTTCCTTCTGTGGTGTTTGCCTTAAATAAAATTCAAAGAAAGCATTTGATTACCACCACACTGGTCATTTTTGTAGCTCTCAGTGTTCACAACTTGGAAAGACTGCTATAGTGTCTTCTGGTACTATTAAGGCTAGACAACAGGAAGGAATCTTCCTGGTCAGTACCAACCGATCTCTCCATGTCCTGTCATCAAAGTGTATAATGTCTTTAGCATAAGCACTCACCATTAAGTTCTGATGGGCAACCAAGAGCAAGGGCAGTGATCTATAATGTTTCAGGTGGGAGTATTTCTTGGGAATAGTCTTGACCAACAACTCAAAGTTTCAAACTTCCAACAGTACTTTTTATAGTTGGGAATTCATATCTTCTGAAATAAACATACTCTGTGTGTACAGTAAGTTCAAATAAGCTCTTGTATGTGAAAACATATATTACAATGAAATATTCAGGAAACTTTTAAAATAGATAGTCAATTTTAAAATTAAGATATTTAACTGATTGATATCATTTTACTGTTTTTTTTTATTTCAAGGAAATAATCTATTGGTAAACTCAATATTCATAATGTAAGTTTATTTTCTTAATTAAGGGATGATTGCTTATATTTACACACTTTCTAAGATGATTTCATTTTTACTATTTCAGGATATGATTAGGCATTTTTTCAGTAATGTCAATAATAAATACCATATGTCAATATTCTAGATAGACAGCTTCTTTGAAAGGAAAACTGTTTGTCATAATTTTAAAAATCTAGTCATTGTGTTCTTACATGGCTGTTCAATGCTAGGCACAACTTATAGGTGTTATATGCTAAACAAAGATGTTTAAGATATTTCTTAAACCTTGGTGATTTCAAGCTAATTTCCTCTTTCACTACAATTGGTAGGGAGTGTGGCAAAGGTAGCAAGAATAGACAAGGATTATAGATGTCCGCATTGATCTGTAAAGAGGTGAATATTCACCACATGTGTATTCTATGTTACAGCGAGTAATAAACAATTGGTGCAATATCTGTCTTCCTGGAGCTTCCCATATAGAAAGACCTTATGATATAAAATGTTATAAAACTTGGATGTTATTCATTCCACATGAGATACTTAATGCTCGTTTAGGTATGTTAACAAAAAATGACTTTAATTATGAGAATCAGATGAGTGAAGATGTTTAATTTCATAAACACTTGAAGAACTGGAATGAGATATCTTAGTGAGAGTGCTTGGTGGACATTGTAGGTAGCGTGTATTAAAGAGAGGCAAGAGATAACTGGGTATTTAGAGTGTTCAAAGACTGCACTGAAGCCTGGAGAATAAAGCTCGGGGACAAAACTGGTATAGTATGTCATGGACCAGATTATATGATACTTTCACTGCCATGTTAAGGAGTTTAGATTGTTTTTTGAAAAGCAGTGATAAAACATAGGTAAATTTAAATAGAGAAATTGTATGGAAAACCTGTATTTTGTTGTGGGTGCTAGGAAGAATGGTAGGAGGAGTTAAAATATGACATCATTTAGTAAGGTGATTAGATAGTGAGTAGTGACAAAAATTGAGCAAGCATGGTGACAACAGAGAAGAAAGGTAGAAGTGGAGTTGAAAGATTTGGTGGTGAATCATAGGTGGAAAGTGAGAAAACTGGATGAAAGCTGACTTTCTTGTTTTATTTTATTTTATTTTTTATTTTTTATAAGAACAGTTGAAGGAACTATTCCTAAAACCAATTAAGTAGGTGGAAACTTTCCTCACCAGGGAAACTTAAGAATATGTAGAATAAAGGTTTTGGAGATACAGGTTCAAAGTGCCTATAAGATTTTAAGTTATAATAGTATGTGTAGCATATAGGGTGTTTGAAGCTCAAGATTCATGATATTCGTTTAATTAGAAATATGCATGTACACACATATAAGTATCACACGCAAAAGTATTTAAAGTCGTGGGAAGGAAAGAGGGCATGTTTGAGCCAAGCCATATTGGTTACTTTTCTCTTCACCATGACCAAATGACATGGTCATAAACAATTATGGAAAGAAAGAAATGCTTATTTTAGTTGTTCAACCGTGGTAGATCAAGAGTCAGAGAAAGAGAAATGGTGGTATTCAATAAGCTTTCTGTTTTTGTGTTTTATTTATTCTCAGAACCCAGCCCATGGACTGGACTACCCTCATTCAGGGCAGATTTTACCCTTTAGTCTTCTTAGGAAACACCCTCACAGATATATACAAAGGTGTTCTTCATTAAGGTCATACATGTCCCTGAATTCAATTTATGTGATAAACAATATTAATTATAACAAGTGGTCAACTTAAAATCCAAACACATCACTTTAATATGTAACTTTCCAGTTTTATCTCCTGAATAAAGGAGACAAACAAATGTTTCATGGTCTTTTATAGTACACAATGGATTTAGTTCATCTCTAAGAATCCTCAAAACCTTAACAGTTCTCCAAAGTCTAAAGTCTCATGTGAGACTCAGGCAATTTTAACCCGCAAGCTCCTGTACACTAGAAAATATATAAAATTGTAAAAAGTTCAACACTTACAATGAATACTGGCACAAAGTATTCTTGTTCTGAGAGAGGAATGGGGGCATGCTAGGGAAAGATGGGTGTAAGTAAAACAGAAATCCAGCAAGGCAAACATCACATACTTCAGCTCCATCAGCTTCAGAGGCTTTTGGTGGTACTGTCTGGGCTCCAGCATCCTTGGGTAGCTTGACCCCCCAGCTCTTCACCTGTCACACACTTCTCTCCCCTCTTGGTTCTTCTCTACTTGGTGACTTCAGCTAAAATATTGATTAGAATATACCAAGATCTTGCTATTAGAAAGGACACTATTTGTGAAAGTGTTTGGATTACTATGGGATATAGAAATAAAAGAATTGACTCAAAATAAGTAAATAACTTAACAATATTGGCATTGAGCTAAGGTAGAATATGTACTCTGAAAATATAGTAATTTATAGAACTCATAAATATCATTATTTAATAAGTGTTCTTTAGAAACATAGCTGAGAGATTGGGTGGGGCTAAAGTACTATATTCTGTGACCTGTAAGAATTTACAAAGGTAAAGAACAATGGAGCAATCATTAGACATAAATACATGAATAAAAACCTTGATTCTGGGTATGTGTAAAGATCACACTCAGCAATATGACAGTGAAGGAGTTGGCAGCTTAAATAGGATCAAGATGCAAAATTCTGGGCCCTGAAGATGAGCTGCTTGACCGGATTCCTAATGTGACACATTTCTGCAACTACCCCTAGATCCTTTGAAAAAATATTGTCTTCAATATGTAGTTCATATTGTGGATAAGGTGAACTTTCAATCAGAGAATGGGGTTTGATTTTTACTTTATAACTAAGCTCTGGGTGGGTAGCTGCAAATGTGAGGATGGAATGCTGATGTTCAGGGCAGATGTTACAAACAGATGCCATTCGTTTGTCCTGGATTCAAATGTAAGATACACTGGTGCAGATAAAATGAAATATGAGAACTATTTATCAGTCTCGAGTCTCTAACTCTACCAGTATCTATACAGATACTAGCTAGTTACTTGTGTAGCTATGTGGAATATGCTATATTAGCTACTTTGTAATTGTCACTGCACAAAAACATCAGTCAGAAGCAACTTGATGGAGGTTCCTTTGGATGACAGTTTCATGGCAGTGAAGGCATGGCATCTTGGGAATCCCTCATGGTGGCAGAAATTTAATGTGTGGCTTGCTACTTCTTAGCAGATCAAAAAATATATCCCTCAGCTGAAAGTATGGCTGAGCTACAACAGGCCCACTGATAGTGGCCTACATTAGCCCACCCTGTCACCTCTGACACTTTACAACTGCCTCAAATAATGCCACAAGCTGATGGCCATGTTTGGAGAGGTTTCACCTTCAAACCAGGACCCATAAAATTAAACAACAAACCAAATCAAAATAACAAGATAAACAAAGTAAAAAAAAAACAAGCTATATAAATATGTTGATAATGCCTTTCAACAACTATAGATATATTATGGTTTCTGCATTAGAAAATGATTTCAATTTTCAAGTAGAGTGATCATGCTTGCAGAACTTGATAGTTGGAGCCAGACATCCCATACAGGGTCTAGGGCTGGCAATCTGCAACCACATGAAGAAAAATCCGCTATAATACTGTTAGTGGAGATATTTTTATTTGTTAAGTGTTATGAAGTAAAAGCTTCCATAGAAACACTTTGAATATCGTTAAAAATGATTAACTGAGAACTCTAAATTTGCTCCTCCAAATAAAATCATGACACTCAGAAAGAGTAGGGATATTTTGTTTTTATGAGATGCATCTAGGTTTTGTATTTCTAGACACTCTTAGAGGAAGAAATTGTTTCTAGAAATTCTTGTTTTCTATAAGAATCCACAGTGAGGTGTGCTGTGAGTTTTGGTGAGCTTGAATTCACAGGATGTGAGGGGAATTCAGGTGAGCCAGGGGATTTGGTTCTGAATGAAGAAGACAGCTAACTCTCAGGAGTAAATCTCCAGGTCTGAAGGCTGCCTCTTCCTTGCAGAAATCTCTCTTCTGCTGACCCTTTGTTCTACTGCTCAGACCTTCCTGATTTTAAAGCTGAGGTTTCTGAAGGTAGAAATGGTGAGAAAAGTAATATGGGGTGATTTTCATCTCCTTTCAAAATCTCTGTTAGTGACTGGCCATGTCAGACTCCTGCTAAATCTATCAGGCTCTCCACTCCTGACAGGCAAAATTACTGTGTTGGAGTTTGCTTTCAGGAGGGCTTCTGTTTGATTTCCCTGGAAGCTGACGTCCCCATTGACTATAAAATCCCACACTAGCTGTCAATAAGCTGGCAGCTTACTGGCTGTGCACATTACCTGCTGGGCCCTTCTTGCCTATAGCAGACTCATGTGCTATGATTTATCCCAAGGAAGAGCCTTGCACAGAACCAGCAACAAGTTCTGCCCTAAAAGGAGGTGATTCTAGCTCACCCACGTGTTCCACTCCCATTTTTCATTGTCCTTAGGACAAGAATCTAACGGGTTACCTTCCAGCAGCATACCACTTCAGTCATCTTTCAGCTAACCTAAAGGCTCCAAAGCAAAATAGATCATTGGGGGGTTACTGTGTGAAGTGGCAACACTGCAGAAAACAGCAGATCAATAACTATTTATATATAGATTTATCTGATTCATTTATCATCTAGACTGTGTGTCAAGGTGTGCTTGAATGTGTTCCTGTTGCCTGTTTGTGAATGTATGTCTAACTTGTCTTGTTTGAAGTTATCAAAAATGAAGAAAAGTATCAAGTGCAAAGTTCCTAGGAAAAAGAAACAATGTATAAAATATAGTCAGTAAAAGATGGATAGGTTTCAGCGATGCACACACCCTAGGATGGGGAAGCGGGCAGGGGGGTTTTGGGGGGGAATTCTGCTGCTACAAAGTTTTGTTCTTCCTTCTGCCAGCCAAACACTAGTCTCTTCCTAACCCTAACCCTCTTCCTCCTTCTCGTCACCCTTCCCTTCCTCCTCAGAGCGCCTGTTCCAGCCTCTAGCATTCTGCTGAGACGCAGAATTGGCATCAAGGAACAAGTTAGCAGCAGTATTGGAGAGACAGACTCTGGCTGCTTTCCTTGTCACTGAGCCTTACATCTACCTCCCACCCTTCCCCCACCCAAAGGACAATCAGTGATTAAGTGAAAGAGAAAAATATGTCAACATGCTTTCTTTGAAAAAAAAAAAAAGTCTATTTGTCTTACAGCTTGATAAAATGCCCCAGTGGGTTATGTGTACTTCCGTGTTTTATTTTTCTGTCCTTCTTTTTGTACCATTTGATTACAAGCCTTGCGCTTCTAGAGCATAGCCACAAAGATGCTATATACTCTGACTCAGTCAGCCAAGCAAATGTAATAGAGTGTGGAGATGGTTTTCCTCTGGTGATCCTATCTCCTTCCTCAGAGGTTGCTTTGTGGACCACGTTAATTTTTAAATAGAGCTCAGGATGGAAGCAATGCTTCTCTCTTACATCCTGTGCCTAAGTAGGACAGGAGTAATTGAAAAACAAGCTGCCTTATTGTCCTCTTAGTCCCTCAGATTGGTCAGTGCATGCAAGCTGACTGAAGGTGTTCCGTGTATTGTTTCTTTCTGGTGGTGCCCCTAATCTAGGTATTTTCTATAATAATCCACCATAAGGATCTCTGAGGAAGTATTTATACTTCTCACATATTGGTTGTTTTCATCTGTAAAATGGGAATAATGATAGTTTTAATACATTTCTCATAATCTAAATGTTTACTATAATGTCCAGGAATTCTTCATCTAGTACTGCCAAGTGGAATTGTTTCTGTAAGCACAAAGACACTACTACTCCACTGATACTAATAAAGTAGGGTTACTATGATTATAGAAATTTATGCACATAAATTTCTAGGGGCAAATGCCTTAACTGTAAATCTTAGCATTAATGGTAATAAGCAGGCTGTATATGCAGAGTGCTTTAAGGTATCAAGCGTAGGCAATTCCCATGATCTCACTTCATCCTTCCAATGATCTTGCAACTTTGAAGATGAGATTGCTATAGCCTGAAACACCCTGTAGCCTAAATTCAAGCTAAAGTTTTGAGACCTACCATGTGATGACAGAAGGGCTTCGGTATCATTGTATGTTGCCTTTTCAGAACAGCATCTAAAGAAAGTAAGGAAAGTGTTAATATGAGCTAGCTTTAGCAGAGCCATATTCTACTGGGTCTACTGGAGCAAGGCAGTTTTGAGATAAGCTAGTCTTGAGGAAGTAATAATCCATACATACATGTGGAGATCTTTAATTTTATTTCAAAGATTAGCTCATGTCAAACTGTCTAGTTCAGCTGACAGGTTTTTTTCCTTCATGATATTTGTATTCCTGTCTCTGTGTGTATCTCTATTTTTCGTCTCATCCATACATTATAAGCATGGAAATACCTTAAATTAAAATATGAAAATATTGTTTTCAAATGGCTGATTCATTCAGATAGAGCAGTGAATTCATATGACCACACTATAGGTTCACCACTGCAGCAAAATAATAAGGATTTTTGGTTGGTTTTGCATCATTGTAAAAGTTGACATTTCCTGTGCCTGAACAATGTAAAGGAAGGTCTATTTTGTGTCTTCATGGCACTACCTATGTATTAGAGTTTGTAAAAGTGGAATGAAGGAGTTGGAGGGCAGAAAAAGGGAAAGAGTAAAATCCATCCCACCGTTGTGATACACGTGCACCAGCACTCCATTTTAACCAAATGAAGTGCCACGTTAAACACTTCTAGAAACTCTAAGCTTTGTTTAAGTTGTAAGAGCAGCAGAATATTTGGTTAGTTCTGTCACACTCACTGTAAATTCTGTAATTGTTCTTTCTGAGACTTCTATTCATTGTAGCATATGTGAGGAAGACACAGAGAACACTTATTACAATTTTTGTTTTTGAAAAGTAAAGAATATCATCCTTTTGAAGAGGTAGAACCATGACTCTGTCGGGGGGAAGCCAATGTATAATGACATCAAATTCTAGCCTTCAAGTTCCTCTTCCTGGATGTCTTTGCATTAATCATATTTTAGTAAAAATCTCCTGGACTTGTCCAGAAATATCATTACTCTGGACTGATAATTTTAAAATAAACCCCTCCTAACAGCAGTTTGGGGATTCCGATATTCAAAATCATCTCATAGCATCCATGAAAAAAGTTTTTTTTGAAAATATTATGCCCAAGAGAAGGTGGGTTTTGATTATTATAGTTTTACAAAAAAAAAAAAAAATTAGAGAAAAAGAGGTTGACCTGAACATCAACCCTAAGACTTTGATTCTTGGAACAGTATGAATATTGGCAGACCAGATGTAGAGTTTCATCAAATGTCAGTCACTGCACAGCAATGGCCTTTGCCTAGCCCTTTGGAGTGCTTCGAGATTTTCTCCTCTTGTTATTGGAACTACACCAGGAATTACACTAGGAATTATGTCAGTCCTGCAGCAATTTTCAAGAAGCCACAAGTCCATGATCCTGAAACGTTGACTGCTGACAAGAAGTTGCTTGGAGCAGCAGTGTTATTAACAAGCCACCTTCCGGGCACCCATCTGCACTGGAAGCCGTCCCCGGCTCCTCACCTCCATCTGTCTCTCTGTACGATGGGGCGTGCACACCAGCAGGCTCTGACCACAAGGCTCCATTTGCTGCTGAGTTACTCATCAAACATCCCATGCTGTGTGGACTCCTTCCTCTCACTGCCGAGGGCTGCAGGCAGCCAGTCCCGGAGTCTGACAGAAGTGCACTTACCTTCTTTTATAATGAAGACTCTTTAGGCAGGAATTTTGATGGCCTCGGGAATGAAGATATTTTTATGAGTGTGCGGAGAGCCATGCGGTGCAGTGGGTGTCTCTCCAGAGGTTTATTACCAGTTCTTTGGAGGGGGATGTCCCTTGATTTGATGCCTTCAGGGCTTTGTTCTCTGCACAGTGTCCTCTGAAGACTACCAGCTTAGACTCTTCCTCCAGCTTTTGAAAAGGCCTTTGAGGACTCATAAATTCAGAGCTCCTGGATTAAAGTGTAGGATGTGGAATGTACCTACTGCTCTGTTCCCCTCTGCTCTTTTCCCGGTGAAAACTCTACTCCACTCTTGCTGCTGATTGTCAAGTGTCCTGCACTGAGCAGCAAATGACTTGCCAGTCGCTCATAGCTTCATTTTTATAAAAACTGGTACCAGAACTTTGCTTCTAAATGGTGGGCTTGGAGTTACTCTTGAGAAACTGCATTTCATGTGGCTTTTGGTGGTGTTTGTCTTGTCCTTTTTTCTTTCTTGTTTTTCTTTTTCCTAGTCTTCTTGTTGTGGTTGGGACGGAGTGGACCGTGGTAGTTATGGAGGTATAATATACTCTTTCAGATCCCTGTGGAGCATAAGGTAGGGACAACTCAGTGGCTTGCCATGAATAGGCTATGGGTCTTAGAAGTCATTTTTCAATTTATTTGGATTCAGTGTAGAAAACAGTTCACTAAAGCAAAGAATTAAAGAGATAATGATGAATTATAATTAGCAAAACATGGATTTTATGCTAAAAAATGTAATTCCTGACCTGGGCTCATCTATTACTGATTTTATGACTTCAGATAAATTAAAAAATGGAAGCCTTAGTTTTTTTTTTGTTGTTGTTTGTTTTTTTCATTTCAGAAAAGGGGGTATAGTCCCTAACCCTTAGATCCCTTTAGAGTGAGGTAGTAAGATAAACTAGGATGTACATACACATATCTAAGCATAGCACATGACCTTGAAGTAAATAAAATATTAGGTTATATTGTATTATGTCTGATGACAGAATATTCTTCTAAAAGAAAAGGAAAAATTTAAAGTAAATAATTTTTCTTCTATGGTAGTAACAGTTGGTGTTTCAGCACATCTTACAGTTTCCCCTACACAGATGGGAAAAAAAAAACCAAAACCCAAAAAAAGAAAAAAAAAAAGTCTCAATAGCTATTCAAGGATAATATTCCAGAAGTCTCTGACAAGATTCAACCAAGAATTTAAGATGTTGGGTCTTCTTCCCATGTCTCTACTCACAAAGTTGTTTCCTTTTACTCATATGAAGCTGTATACCCATGGGGCCCTCAATAGAAACCAGAACAAAACCCAACTGATTGATGCACAGAGGGGTGAGGTAAAGATCTGTCTCATATTATATCCAGTGCTGTTCAAAAGGCCCAGATTTTTTCAGGGGAAATAAGCAATGATGCTTGTAGCTACTTATGTTTACTTGTTTGACAACTGTTTGAACCTTATGCTATGCTACTGTCACTCTCCTGACAATCTAGTTTTTGAACAGGAATATAATCAGACTAACTAGTTAACTGACTTACTGGCTGGGTATTTTTACGAAGCCACTAAGATAGCTGCTGGTCACAGACCAAATGGCACTCACCCATCGTAGGTTTAATAATGATGTTTTTTAAGAATGGAATAGTAAAGCTTTAAAGCACAAAATGGCATACAGTGACTCTCAGGAAGTTGAGAAAAGTGAATGAGATAGGTGGATTGCGTCACTGCCAACTCTGACAGCACTTTGTTTACTAAAGATGTGCAAAACGTTGCCTTTGGAGACAACTGGACAAAGCACATACAGGGAGGGGATTCTGCATGATTTCTTACAAATTTGTGTAAATTTGAGTCTACAGAAATGGTAATGGAAATTTTAATGATAATAACAAGGTAGGTATTTTCTTAGTTATATATATATGACTTTTTCAAAACACTTTCAATTGTTTATGACTTTCTGTAGCATCTAAATAAAATATTTACTTACTGTTGTTGTTTTCTACAATCAAAATCTGGGAATGAGAATATGACTCTGGTCAAAATGCTTACCTTGTGAACAGGAGGACCTGAGTTCAAATGTAAACAAATTGGTTGGAACCTGACACTCCTGTAATCCTAGGACTAGTAGTTGTAGAGAAAGGGATGACAGGAATATGCTGGTCAACCAGTCTAGTTGACTTAGTAAGTACCAGGCTCAGTGAGAGATCATGTCTCAAAAAAATAAAGTGGGAAGTGATAGCGAAAGATACCCTGTATTGATCTCTGGACTCTACATGTGCACTTACAGGAACATGCAACTGTAGACACATGCCTGTGTGCACGCACACACACACACACACACACACACACACACACACACACACATACCTTTAGTTATTTTTTTTTCCTTTTAATTTCATATAAGAACAACAAGAAGTAGCTCAGCTACAACAGTGTGCTCCTCCATAGGATCATAGAAATTTGGGACGAATCTTGCTTTTAAACTTGAAAAGAATTGGTCAGGGAATAAATAGAAATCTCAAAAATATTTGCGTATAAAGCTGCACAGAAATATCCCCTTGGGAAGGGCATTTTCCACTGATCTGTGTTTAAAATAGGATGATGTATTGTGACAAAAATCTAAAACATTAGAGTAGCTCCCACCTTTCTGTTCTGTAACCATTAGTAGCAGCAGCTTGTGCTCCTGCTGGGAGCTTAAAAATAGTCATTTTTTGATTGTCCTCCCTGATATTTAAACATCCTATGGGCCAAGTGTAATAAAACATCCCTGTATTTGGTCAGTTAGCTTTCTTAATAGTCTTACCCAAATCACAGGGCAAGGATTAGTGCTTCTCAAGATAACACTGGCTTTAACACTCTAAGATGACAACAGGGATGGTTAGCAATGCCTGAAGATCCAGGTGACTCTGGCTCAGTGCAGGTGGCACACTGGAGTGTCTCAGCATGGCAGGAGCCAGTGACAATGCATCTTTGTCTATTAGACCTCAGTAGAGCCACGCTGATTTCAGCCACGGGAAAGGCAGTGAAGGTGAGGAAACCTGACTTTCTAGCTGTGTTACAGTAACACAGATATTTACAGCTGTGGTAACTAATCCTCTTTAGTTTGATTTCCCGTTAAAGAAAACAATAACCGTACCTAAACACAAGCCCAGATATAATCAGGGCAGAGTGCTACATATGTCTGTTTTGGCCTATGTTAAGGTAAACAACTAATGAGTAGAAAAGGTTTGTTGTGAATGCTTAGCAATTATTTACAGACATGCACCCCATTATTATCACAGGTTCTCAAATAGACTTTCTTATTAGTGTGAAAGATAAATGTTACATTTTTAACATCTCCAAGTACCATTCAGTCTTTAAGATTCTGAAAACTGCTTTCTGAAACTGTAGAGCGCCCATACCTGTAACTCATGTTACTAAACAAGGGGAAGCTGAGAGAGGGGTTAGGCATCCTCCTCAACTATAACTTGGAGTCTTTCAACATGCTTGCACAGCTCTTTAAACTGGCAGCACCCATGGACTCTCTACCTGTGCTGCTTACAGTCAGCATGTTGGCTCTTTCATCATCCGCTCTCAGATTTGCTTTGGGATTTGCTCAAGGGAAGCTCCTATGATGATTCCTGAAAGGTAGCGAGCTGCGAGCTCTCTAATCAACTGCTTGACTAAAAGAAAGTTTTGTGTAAACTAATTGCAGGAGAATCATGCAGTACCTGACCTCTTCAGTAGATTGTGGGAGTCCTTAGTTGTAGAACAGCTGATTTATGAACATAGTCTTTATTTTGGCATTTTCTTTGTTATTTCTTTTCAGTTTTCACAGTATACTTCTGAGGTACACAAGTACGCATTTGCAGTTCATTACAAGCTACAAGTCTGGGGCAAGGCTGAAAACAAAGAGACTAACAGACAAACCCAACCATTCAGCTGCACACATATACCATGCTAGCTGCTGCATGTTGCAGAAAGGAACTCTACTAATCCTCCAATGAGCTTCAGTGGGCAGTTAAATAATGATAGAGTTATCACAAACTCCAGAGGCACCAGTCAAGAAACATGAAGGATGCTAAAGGCTAAAATTTACCACTTTCCTAAGCATAAATCCGTGAGATACTAGTCAATAGGTTGGCAACTGCCTGAAGTTGTGTGTGTGTGTGTGTGTGTGTGTGTGTGTGTGTGTGTGTGTGATGAATGACATCACTTAGCAGAGGAATTTTCTTGAGAAGGACATGAAGGGGAAGAAATTAGTTCAGGGAAGATGTGAAAAAGGTAAGTTAAAATTTTGGCCAGAAGGCTTTCTGCTGTGCTGTCTTGCAGAGATGGCTTGCCGGTTACTAACTCTGTCCTCTTTTGTATAATGAACATGGACTCTAAGATGAAGGGAGTGTTTACAGACATCAATAGCATTGATTAAAAAGTAAAAGTTCTGTCAAACAGTAGTTTGATCTTCGTCACGGCAAACAGCCTGTTTGATGTTTTTATTGAATCAATTGATCTTTTTTCCGCTGGATTGATTTGTTGTTTTACTGTCATGTGGACACTTCCTAAATCAACATAGGCCTCTGCAGACGTGTTTATGAATACTTCTGACTTCATGGGACATTTCAAAAATTTCAGGATAACAAAACCTTATGAAATCCAAATTGCATTGGATAAACAGCATCTATGCTATGGAAAAAGTTTTTTTTTTTCCCTTAAAATTGACCTTGCATTTTTAAAGTACTTTAATTTATAGACTGATAAAGGTCATCTTTTTTCTTATCTCGTTAGAGTACGTACTCTTGAATGTTGACCAAGTTGTTAGATAATCCAAAACCAACAGACAGAAGTTGATTTGTATAGATTTTTGAAGACGGGGGATACGTGTGTTCTACCCACTTCATAGAATCTTTTTGAGTCCAAAGCTTAATTTTATTCATGTCTGCCTGCCACTAACATGAATCTTCAAATCTATTGTTCATTCTTGTTAAAATTTCTAGGTGTCCACATGTAATTCTAAAAGTTACCAACCCCCAAATACACTCAGATTTACTGGCATGTCTTTGTTTTAGCAGAGGAGTTTAGGCAAGGAGATAAAGTCAGCTACATTCCATCCGGGGGAATGATGGTCATTTTGGGCTTCAGATGGTGGTAGCAGAAGGCATTTTCAGTGCTCATAACTGACCTGGTTTCATTGTAAAATATTAAAACACTTCTCATTAAAGCAGATTAATATTGACTATATAATCAGTATGCCTGCATCTTTTAGAGGCTGTGGTGAGATCCACTTACTAGGGGAACTATGAAGAGCCAAGGAAGGTCAGCTACAAGAGCACCGACTCATCAATTTTCAGCACACACTGGATTGTTTGGGACCAAAATTTGTCTAATAATGAGAGTTTGCCTACTTCAAGTAGCCTTGCCCTCTGGCACTACATCATGAATATCACCAGAATTTCTCCTGTGTCTTCATTCATTCATTTGTTCATTTAATTCGTCCATTCATTCACTCACATGTAATTTTAAGGAACCTAGATTTACTTCACTAACATGTTGTTTATAATTCTTTTGCCTCCTACTGAGCTGATCAAAGGTATTTTCCTGTGTTCCTATCTTTATTGCTGACAAAAACGCCTAAGCAAAACAACTTAAATAGAAGAGAAGAATTATGTTGGCTCATGCTTTCATAGGATTCACTTCATAGCCTTTGGCTCCATTGAATTTGGACCTAGAGAGGCAGAACATCACAAGACAGGAACATGTGGCAAAGGCTACAACCTCAGTGTGGTCCAGAAGCAGGCTTTCTCCTAATCCCTTTTCAGCCCATCTCAGCCTACAGTGTATGGGACAGTACCTCTACATTCAGGCAATCATCTCCTTTTAGTTAACCCTCTATGGAAATTCTCTCATAGTCACACCTACATGAGCAATTTACTGAACTCTAGGTGATTCCAAACCAACCATGTTGACATAATTAACAATTATTAAACAGAAATGCTATTTCTGGTCACATTCTGATGACTTGCAGGTACTTCAATACTTGTAGAATTGTCATCACCTCAAAAAAAATCCCAAAATTGCATACTTTTATCTTTTTTTTAAAATTTTTCTGGACAGTATATATAAATATATCTTTAAATTATTGTTTCTCATGAGTGTATATTGATTTCTAATCTCCATTCTCACTGCCCACAAACATTTTAATCTCCACGAACAGCAGCAACATGATTAGCAGATGGCAGTCACTGGAGTCCTTCTCTTACTGTCAACTTCCTCTAAGCAAATTTCTCAATTCCAGCTACCATTCCCTGTCTACCTCTTTCTGCTTCTCATCATGTTACCTGAGGTCACTAATATTGTTCTTTTATCAAGTCCAACAAAGTGTTATCACTTCTACTTTATGACATCTCATCAGCATTAAACAGTTTACTTCCTGGATACATTTTCATGTGTCTGTGGTTCCTCAGAGAATTTGCATCCTTATAGCTCCAATTCTGAGCATTAAGAATAGAAAGAACTTTGGTATATGTTCTAATCCTATTCGTTTCTTCCAATTATCTGATATTGTGTAATATCAGATATATATGTATATATATATATATATACATGTAATATATATATATATATGTGTATATATATATAAACCACAGTTTCATTACAAAATACTGATATTAATATAGTACCTATTGTATAAAACACAGGACTCAAATGACAATACATGGTACTCACTGAGACCTCACTAAGTGACATTTCTGAACTTGTGTTGAATAGCATTTTAAACTGTCTGTTCAGCTTCTCAGCTTTGATTGTATTTTCTCCTGTCTGACTAATTTTACTGGATGGATGATCCCACTGTTACCACAGTTGTGCATGTTAAAACACAGAGTAATTGGGACCTTCACAAAGGCCACTGCAGCTGCTTGGGTTCAGTTGTGAAGCCCTGCCAGCTGCCTCAGAAAGGGTCATGGACACACTTTCTGAGGAATTTCTGTAACTGCCTGCTGATATCTGACCCAACTCTACTCTAGTTCCATTTATGTTTTCCTCCTTTTTATCACTGGGTGAGATGGCTTGTTTGAGCTTCTACACTTGAATTTCTTCTGGATCTAACAGAGATCCTGAGTCACAGTTTGGGTCAATTCTTGGCCTTCTCAGCTCAAACTGGTTTCATAGTTTCCTGTAAGGTTTGACAACTATGTTCTCTGTTTTTCAGCCATTAAGGTTAATCTAGTAGGTCTTTTAACCTCTCTTGACAGAAATCCACAATTAACAAATAGATGTAATGGCCAATAAGTTCTCTCAGCATGTAAAAGTAATTTCCCCCACATTTAAAAATCTGAGTTTGATCCTAGGACCCACATAGTGGAAAAAACTGGTTTCTGCAAGTTGTTCTGTGACTTTCAATCATGTGCCAAGGTACAATTATACAGCACCCATACACACACACACACACACAGAGAGAGAGAGAGAGAGAGAGAGAGAGAGAGAGAGAGAGAGAGAGGAAGGAATAGTTGTAATTAAAATTTTAAGAGCTATTTCACTAAAACCTGTTTCTAGAAGTCAGTGCTGTGACTTAGGAAGAGAGATTACTTATTCAAGTCTCTTAGTATTAGACCTTGATCTGGGCACTATAAACTCAAACAGTTCCTATGAAAATTCAAGCATTCTGTGTACATTTGCCTAAGACAGCACTGAACTTGGGATATGAGTATTGAATTCTTTTTTGTTCTGTCATTAAACAGCATAGCCCTTGGATTTTGGACAAATCTCCTCAAGATCATGGTCCTTCGATTTGTCATCTTTAAAATTACTGGGTGTTCAGAGTCCCAAGGTTGGCCTCTACTCTAATATTTTGATATTCCTTATGCTTAAAGCATGATAACAGCTTATGATTGGGGAATATGGGCCTACTACTAATATTGTAGATTCATGAACAACACGTGTGGATGTCATGGGTTTCTCTTGTCTTTCTGATTTCAGAGGACATCTTAAAGCTTGAGAGGAGTGTCCCCAGACTGGGGACATGCACATTACAGAAGAGATCATCCATCTTTTGCAACATAACAGAATGTGCTAGGCCTTTGCTGTAACAACAGGGTCCCTTTCTAATTCTCCTGTCAAGTCCTCTTCTACCCCTTGGGGCATATACTTAATCGCAGCTGCTGTATACATGTGCTGTTAGCTTGTGCATAGGAATATCTGTGCAACTGGATATTCAAGGGCACAGTTACAATTCAACAAGGGGATAATTTGGTCAGTAGTTTACTACTTCAAAATCCAAAGAATGATCACCTTCGGTTATTCTAGTAGACACAAATTGCCCTTTAATTGCTTTACTAAAACATACCACTTGGCCCAGTTATTTATTGACTTTTTAATTTCAAGCACAAATTCTTACCTAGGAAGAACTTAGAGGTCCACATCAACTAAAGCGAAAGTACCAGTTCAACACAACTCCCAAACCACAGGAAGTGTTGATGAATTTGACAACTCTTTAGTAAGTTTGAAAATTATCTAAAAGAACGAAAAGCTAAAAACAAAAAACAAACAAAAACACCTGTTTTTGAAAAGCATCTTCCCCAACCTAGTCTTGTACTATTGTGTTTATTTATGCAGAATAAAGGCAGTAGCGTCAGCTGCAGAAAATTTGTTTTTTTAACACTCAGAATGAGCTAGGTATTTGGATTTGTTTTAAGTCACACCCTAAACTATTACCTCGGCTTCCAGGGATAGGCACATTTGTAAAAACCACCCTCCCCCAATCCTTTTTTCAATCAAAGCACCTCTTTGCAGAAAGCAGGCAAGAGTTAAAACACAAGAGCAGTTTGAGGAACGCTCATGACTAGCAATCAGTGCTAATAAGATTCTTTTGCTTTTGCAAGATTCACAGAAAGCCCTCCATCCATGCCGAGTACTTTCAAAGGCAAGGGACTGAGAGCTCCCTCACAGGTTCATT
>JAMJFZ010000716.1:16960000-16980000 GCA_026225945.1 Cricetomys ansorgei | reverse complement strand
GGGAGACTAGTTAGTGGGTAAAGTGTTCGCTGTGCAACATGCAGACCTATGTTTGGATCGGCAGCGCTCTCACAAAAGACGATTGTCATAAGTGTCTGCCACCCAGCATTGCAGGGCCAACTCCAAGTGAGTCACGATCAGCCAACCTTCATGAACAGTGAAGTCCACATTCATTGAGAGAATCTGTCTCAAAAATTAAAAAATGGGGAAAAAAGGGGAAGAAAATATCAACATCAGCCTCTGGCCTACTCAGATATACACAGGCACTGATGATGGTGATGATGATGTTGATGGTAAAGATGGTAACACTTCATGAATAAAATTATTTTCCCTTTTGTAAATGTAACAAGACACCCAGATGAAAATTAGTAGAAAATTTTGGTGAAATCTCTTTCCAGTGTGTCTTTTGAAGTGGGATGAATTTGATTGAACCATTAGACTGGGAACTCTTGAAACACTTTGCATGAAGAAGACAGTAGGAAACCAACAACAGCTGGACAGAAATAACCAAATTCTCTGTACCAATTCCTGGCGTAGTCCCAGTAGCTTTCATGCACTTAGCAACTTTTTACCATTTTGTTGTTGTTTGCTTTTGAAAACACATTGATGACTAACCAAGATTTTTAAGAGGTGAGTGGCCATATTTTTAATGTATTCTTCAACAAAAAATATATATTTTTTTACTTTAAAAAATGATGAACCAGTCTATAAATCTGTCTTGAAAAAGAACAGATATTAAGGAAAGAATGTTGAAAGAAAGGGATATTGGTGAGGTAATGGCAGATATAAGATTAAAATACAAAATGTATAAATTCAAATCTGAGAAAATAAAGCAGAAGGAAAATGTTGGTACTTCCTTGGTTTTCAGACTATATCTTTTGCTGTATATTCTGCAGATGTTTTTCAGGAAAATAATCGAACCATTTTAACTAATCTAGATTTGCTGGGGGTTTTGTAAAACTCCCATTTTAAACTATTCAATAACACTAGAAAGAGAGAGAGGGTGGGGCAATGATATACACATATACACAGAGAGACAGAGACAGAGAGACAGAGACAGGGGAAAGCACAAACCAAGTTTCAGAAATAACGATTCAATTATATTATTCAATAATTCCTAGAAGTATCATATTATAGATTTTAGTTCAGGAAAAAGGTTCACATGCAGGTTCTTTTTGGGGAGGGCAAATTTATCGTCCCTGAAAGCTTGGGATGTTTTACAGAGAAGGGCAAATAAACATGAGGGTGCCACTGGTGTGAGCATTTCAGAATGTTTGAGTAAATTTATTTTCAAGAGAAAGCTGAAACTAAATAAACTCATTCTTTAGGGCTAGCACATGTTGTCTTAAAATGGACTGAATCCACTTGTTATCTATATAACATTTTATATGCTCCCCATTACTCACGGCATGCCATTAGGGAAGCACTGAATCTTTAAAGAGAAACTTCCTACAGCTAAAAAAGACATTAAGGGGGAAAATGCTGGGAGCCATCGTGACAGGTACAACTAAGCTTGTATCCTTCGGTTCCCTGGAAACCAGTCAAACACTATCTCATCTTGCAATGGCTGTGTCTGATCCTGTGCTTCAGACATCTTCCTAATAATGGCAACTGCAGAGGTGACTCTCTGCAAATAAGGGCTTGCAGCCACTGGGCATCCATCACATTTCTCTAGAGCAACATTAGACCACCCTAATGGGTACTCCCGTCTTCATTATGATATTAATTCTCTAAATTTCCAAGGTGATTTCATTTGTATTATGACAAAGGCTGGCTGCTCAGGAGACAAACTGTTTTCATCCCCCTCCTGCACGCTCACAAAGGCTTTCTCTCTTTAGTCTTTTGGGGAAAAGGAATTTGATAACATCAGATCTCCTGTGATACACAAGGCTGCCTAACAGCTACACCACCTGCCAGCGCTTCATGCCTGGCCTTCCAGCCTGAAGCTTTCTAAAGCGGTGGTTGATGAGTGCAACACGGATGTTGGTTTGGAAAGATACTATGTGGAGAGACAGCCGCATCGGAATAAAACACTCGGCATGGAAGCTGAATGGGATCTGAGGGTAACAGTGAGGTCAGAGAGAGGCTAGGAGCAGAATCAATTGCAGCAGGCTTGCTACAAGCTGTCTAACATGGAGATTTTGTTTTCACACTTGCACATTCCCATCTCTGTTATGGCTACAAACTCCATGTCTGCCAACTGTATACAAAATCTAAAATATGATAATCCATTTTCCTTTCAACATGCTAACCTCCATAGACTTTAATTCAATCTACCCACATAAAATTACCCACATCGATGCTTACTGGGTAGAAAATGCATACTCACAAAAATGCTGCCTTGCTCTTTTGGTCAACAGTGAGCATTTGTCACTCACTGCTTCTCATTGTTTCCAAATGAATTAGGCTTCATGCAGAGAATGTCAGAATTGAATGACAAAATGCTAATCTTTTGAAAGGCCCAATTATTAGTTAAAATCCTAAATACTCATGTGGACTATATTTTTTCCTACTTTCCCCTTTCCTGTTCCTTATTTCTCTTATTTTAAAAGGTTCCAGTTAATTTTTTTTTTTAACGCCTTCTTATTAGGGATATTCTTCTGTTGGTGTAAAGTGTTGACTATTTAGCACATCACTTTTATTTAAAATTCTAGCATCCTAATTAGAGGTAACCCAGTCTAGGGGAAAACAAGAGTTAAGTCTGAATTTCCTTCCATCACTAAACTCTTCAATCTTGTATGTGAATGAAACAAATGACCTGGGTTTCTGCTTCATCAATTTTGGATGGAGCTGTACTCTGGATGCCCCCAAAGTTTTATCTTATTTCACATAATGTATTCATAATTTAAATACCATTTTGTATTTTGTCTGATCTTTTTTATTGATATACGTTCAAACACCTGGTGCCCAGGAATGATGCATTTAGGCCATATCTTCTTGTGACAAATTTTAGTCAAATGTTCACATGATTGTTTCAAAATCTCAGGGTCTTTTCTATAATCAGAGTCTGGTGCTTATTATGATATCTGGTATAGGAAACTATTATAACTTTCATATCATATTGATTTTATTTATATTATATTAATAATCAAATAGAACTATGTCCATCATGTGTTACTCTCAGTAAATTTAATAGAAATTGCTTTGAATGAATAGTAATCTCTTTCCGTAAATTCCAAAATTATTTCTACATTGCTTTTTTCACAACTAACTCTCAAAGGGTGTATTTAAGGATGTAATTCATAGAACATTTAAGTGTAAGGTGTGTAGTAGTACACTGCTGTGGTGGCTTACCAAAGAAGACAAGGAGGCACATTTCATACCTGCAAACTCTGCCAGACCTCAGTAGAGGAAATCACCATCATGGTTGGCACCACACTCAAAGGTGGAACCCTGAGTGTCTCAGCTCAGGTGTTTTTATTGATATAGAACTCAGGTCTTCTACTGATCGCACATGTAGATCATGAGCAATCAAACATCCCCCACATAAATCCAACACTTGCAGGCAATACAAAATACCCAGGCCTGAGTAGTCCTTCCCCAAACAATGCACAAAAGAATTATTTTATACATAACTAAAAATAAACTTCCACAATAAGATGAGCAATGAACTCAACTGCAGTGGTAAAATTATGTAATAAGCATCCATGAGACCCAGCTTTGGAAAAGAGTCATAGTCCAGTGACTCTACACGGGTTCAACCATCTGGCAGATATTTGGCTTTTGTTCCCACATTGCCAAATTCAGCAATATTCCATATCAGATATCATCTAAACCTAGGTTGTATTTTGAACAGACTCTCTGATGCAGGCTTACTATCGTCTTGAAGGATTTGTAAAGGTCCTACATTCATCATGTGTTTCATTAACAAAACTTGGAGACCTGAGATGTTTAGCACAGAAGGGAACACACATGCTACCAATGAGAAAATTAAAACTTCTTAATGAAACATGTTTTTGCCCCCTTTTAACCAAGATTCATGAGTCTTGGGAGAACAGTATTAAAATTCCAACTCTGTAGTAATTGGGTGTTAGCCACAGACATGGGACACTTTGAATCTTAGTGTTTGGCTTACATCATTTAATTCACTAGCATCACATGTTGCATATGAATCATTTGTGCTGATCTAAAAGTTCAGATTCTTAGGTTCAAATTTGACATTTATAAATGAATGGCTCTTTGTCATTTGAGCCAATAAAATCCCTTAAATATTTAATTTTCTTAGTGACCAAAAGAGGAAGTTAATGAAAGTAAGGTCTTAGATCTTTCAAATTCTAAAACAATTGCTATTTAAAACACACGCACACACACACACACACACACACACACACACACACACACACACACATACACACACTGTACATTACTTGACAGTAATAATGCCCTATAAGTTTTGTATTTATTTCCTTTTCTCTTTAAAACATTATTTCCTTATGGTTTTCCTTTTTTCTCTTCCCTTTCCTTTCCCTCCCTCCCTTCCCTCTTTCGTTCCTTCCTTCCCTTTGCCCTCCCCTTCCTTCCTTCCTTCCTTCCTTCCTTCCTTCCTTCCTTCCTTCCTTCTTGTTTTTAATTTTTTTGTAAGTGCCTTGTATTTGTCTCTCTTCTTTTGAGAATTCTCCAAGCCTAATTCTTGACTGCATTATTTGTTTTCTACTTGCCACAATTTTTTAATTGGAGGATTTTGTATGCGAGTACATGGCATTCGTATCCTTCTCAGCTACCTCATTCCTTCTGTGTACCCACAGGCACCCCCTCTGAAATTCATGATGTCTTCTATATTTAATATAGATATTAAGTATATAGTACTTAAAATATATATATAATCACATAGTCAAACTAAAAGTTTTGCCTTTATCCATGTTGGCGTGTTGATTGGAGTGGTCTCTGCAGGTCTTACGCCTGTAATCATATTGTTTAGAGTTCTTGGGACCAATATTCCTTTCCTGTCCAGAAGAAATTATCACAAAGTATTCTGGTTGTCAGACTCTGTATTTCTATCCCCTATTCTAGAATGTTCCCTGAGTCTGAGGGGCTGTGTTGTAAATGTTTAGGCCTGGTAACCCTCATGGTCACATATTCTATGAACTTTGAACATTTTCTAAAGTTTTTAATATATTTTAGATATTAATCCTCTACCATATTTATGACTGCTAAAGTTTTTTCTCCAGTACTGCAGGTTGCCTCTTTACTCAGCTGACTGTTTCCTTTGCTGTTTAGAAGTTTTTCAAGTTTTGCAAGATCGCACTTGTCTATGGTTAGTCTTATGTTCTGAGTTGTAGAAGTCCTACTTATACTGTTCTTACCTGTGTCTATATATTGTATCATACTCTGGCTGTCACTTTTAGCATTTTCAGAGTTTCGGGTTCGGGGAAAGAGAAAAAATTGTTGCCTTCTGTTATATACCCCCAATAACCCTTCCTGACTTCAATGGATAGTTCCAATCAAATGGTCATATGAATGACCCTGGATAAACTAATGGGTCACAAAACAAATCTAAAAGTCATGAGCCTGGGAAATGGACTTGAAGAACAGAGGTGGATTGATAGGCATAGAGGTCTGAAGATGAGTTATCAGGATACTTTATAAAACAGATGTGAAATTGTCAAATACCAAAATTATTAAGAAAAAATTTTTTAAAATTAAGAAAAAATTTCCAAAAGATGTAGAATTAATATGTTCTAATTAAAAACACTTGCACAAGGAATCAATTTTTAATATTTTTTTATTCTTGAGCATTTCATACATGAATATAATGAAACATAAATGTATAAATCCCTCCATTTTCCCTCTCAACTCCTCCTTCCAACACGGCTCCCTTCCAACTTTATTATACTTTTATAATAAAAATTAATACTTTTACTTATTTAGTTTTGGTAACCTACTAAGTCTTAGTCCAGTTAGTGGTGCTCATGTATATAGGGGAGTAGGGCCACACATTGGAACATGGAAAGTCTCACAGAGACCACTCAGGAAAAAAATGAAATGAAAAGCTCCCCTTTCCTCAGCATCTGTCACTCCCAGTAGCTGTGCCTCATCAATGAATGGGATTCAAAAGAACCTCCTCCACATAAGCTAGGATGCTTTTTCTCTCGAATGATCTTATGCAGGTAGTATGCATATTACTACAGCCGCTTCAAGTTCATGCACGTGACAGTCATGTCAGGTCTAGAAGTTTGCATTTCACTGTGCTGCTTCCCATCATATGGCTCTTCTATGCCTTCAAATTCCTCTTCTAGAATGTTACCTGAGCCTTAGTGGTGGTCGTAAGTTCATTAAGAGTTTCCATTTAGGTATAAGCACTCAGTTTCTTATTCTCGGTGTTTTTACCAGTAATGCCTCTCTATTGAGTGCTGAGTATTGGGAGGATGCGGGGCGTGTCTCTTTCCAAGGTTGAAAGCAGACCAGGTCTGTGGGTATACACGTAAATGTTGAGAAAGTAATTTGAGAGCCATGGACTTTTGGCCACAATATTGTACCAGGCATGAAATTCTTTCTTGTGGAGAAGGCCTCAAATCCAGTCAGAATATAGTTAGTAATCTCACAACAGTCCTGCTGTTACTGTGTCCATGAGCACACTTTCCCAGTATCCCTACTTAGTATTGGTTGAGTGCAAAGTCCAGTCCTGGGACGCTCCGTGCCTTTTCTCCCCAGCAGCCTTCACGACACCTCTGCCACCATGAGGGCTTGCTAATGAGGAGGAAGCTTCTTAGTCAGTTTCAAATTGCTTTAGTAACAGGGTCCCTTATGTTTCTTCAATTATTTTATGGCAATGTGATACTTGGCATGTTAATTGTCACAGAAGCTCCTCTCTGAAGTGAGAGTGGGATATTTGGCGATGGAATTTTCCGTAAGTAGGTTGCACTCCAACCCTCCCCAAAATACCATCCGACATAATCAACTACAAGCACCTTTCTTACCTCCAACTAGAGAGTCAGGCATGCACTAGAGATAGAAGGGCTTACTTTTGTGAAAATGAAGTTTGCTTTCAGAGGAGGCCTGTGCTCCCTGGGAAAGCTTTCCCTGACAACATTGCTGTTAATGTGGTCACTTTCTCCTGTGGTCGCTTGTAGCGAGATATACTAGATGAGAGAAGAGACAGCCTGTTGAAACTAGTGTGGCCCAGCCTACTTGGTCTACTCCCTCTGCCTTAGTGTCCTTGCATCAGTACTACTGTGGATGCATTAGCATGTACTGCTCATGTTCTTTTCTGTACTAAACCTGAAGACAAGCATCCTGAAGAAACATCTGTCTCGAACATGTCCGGAACAATATGAAGAGTGAAGTAACTGCCTGGTAAGCGAGGAGTGAATGATTGGTTGTGAATACATTAGGAGTTACTAAAATCAGTCAACTGGAGGAGAGAGGCTCAGTGGAATAAAGACATTTCTTTTACTTGGGAAGGTTGAGCACAGACTCTACGTTAGGGCTTGCCAACACAAATACTTCTGAAATGAAAGTATTAATTGTAAATAGATGGAGAAAGCAAGAGAAACTGGTAAGAACAGCAATGAACCAGGAAATGTATCCATATCTTAAAATGTTCACTCATTTCCAACATTGCTGGAGCCCAAACAAACACAGCTCTGTGCTATATTTGGGTCTTGGGGGCCCTGTGCTGTATGCGCTGGGCAACCTTTGTGGAAATGTGCCAGAGGAATGACCTTGTGTGCTATTACGGAGGCAAAATGTAAACTAAAATAAATAAAACCTAAAAAGGAAGGCACCTGAAACTTTGAATAGCTATTGATGTAGAAGGTCAACAGGAAACAGAACTCAGGCCCCTGGATATTGAGCCTGATAGAGACATCAGGGTGTTTATCAATAATTAACTTGATATTTTCAGGAGAACAATGTCTAATGTGATCCTAAGTGTTCAGTATAAATCAATATTTTTCAAGCTATGCATCTCTAGCTTCTAGAGGGAACTCTTTTGTCTGCAGTTGGACTCTTTTCAGGAAATGAGATCATTACAAAAATTGCAGCATTTCTGACTTTTTAAGGCAAAAAAAAAAAGATAGGATAAACTGACAAATTCTTATTTCCATCTAGGCTTTCACTGCAGAGAGCATTGTTTATTTTCAGAGACATTGCTGAAAGCATAGTATTGAAAATAAAACATGACTGTATACAGATTTAAAGCTATAGGAGACTTTTGTTCAAAGACATGCTTAGTTCTGGAAGCTGTGTTGACCTCATGGTGCTCATTGCAGTGTCTCCTACCACATGGAAAAGGTGCTTTTCCCTGTTTCATCTGCTTGAATGTAATTTTCCAACTTCACTGGGCCAAGTTAATTCTTGCTTAACTATCTGATTTCCCTTTTCTTATATCTAACTCAGTCTCAAAGCTAAATCTACTTAGATATAAGTGATGTTTGGGACAAGGACTATCGTTGCTCGACTCTTGAGATGTTTTTGTTTCCTGGATCTTCCTAAGGCTGTGGTAAAAGTTAGTATGGAGCCTGATTTCTGTACTGTGCTTTTTTTCTAGACACAAGCAGTAATCAGCCAGTGGCTTGGATGTCTTGGGAATTCTGTCTTTGATTCATTGTTCTTTTATGTTTAGGACTAGATGCTGAGGCACATTTCTTCAGAGATTTGGAGCTAAGTAAAAATGAATATATCACATAAATATAACACCAGAACCAAATAAAGAAACCACAAATATTTCAACTTAACTCAAAAGAAATTTATTGAAAACCTACTCTCATCTGACTCTGACTTGGCTTCTGTTGTTATGCCTTATATAGAAGGTGTTGACAAATTATTTCAGGACAAAAGTGTAAAGGGCTACCAGGCCCGACACACTATTGGGAAAGCCATGTTAGACCATCACATAGGCATTTTCTAAGTTAAGTATAGTGATGTTTTACTGTGTTAGACTTCCCATTCTTTTAACACAAGTTATTACAGATTTTCAGCATACCCCAGTTCCAACTTGAATACTGTCAAGAAGAAACAAAGCATTTCCATCAGTATCTGATTACACACGTGCACGTGTACACACACACACATCAGGGCTATTTAGATGTTCTTTGCTATGCTACAGGAGGAAAATTATCTCATTCTAGCACATCTATCTACATGTGTTAATTGCAAAGGATTTTGTAGTATTCCTCAAGCTTTATTTGTGTGTGTGGAAAACTAAATTCCAAAGTAGCCTGTTTCTCCGGACTTCAAACCTGGAAACTATTAACAGAAATGCTGAGCTTAGCTGTCCTGAGGGTGAAGGGAGAAGAGGGTGTTTCTTAGACACTAAATATAGATTTGCAGAGCTCCCATCAAGCAGTGATGTTGTGCAGGGGCAGATAACTGGAAAGGAAAATGAAGCTGAGAGAAATCTTGTGAACAGCTCATGTTTTCTATTATGCACAACCCTGCACACTACAAGGAGCTATGGAGTCAAAGCAAAAATATCCAGTGGCTGATCAGGGCACACACATCCCACACAACACAATGGGTAGAGTTTCTAATGTGTCTTTCTTATGAGGCAGTTGAGATCCAGAGGGAGTCCTGTGAGTGGCATAGAGGAATGTGGGCCAGGCTCTTCAATTCAGAGTTGGAGACGGAAGGGCCAGCTGCCCCCCTTCTCTTTCACCCTCTTCCTTGTTTCTTTCATTCTTTTTCATCCCTCTTATTTATGTGAATTTTTGATTCAGAAATTGTTTACTCTGACTTCCAGATGTGTCATTTTTTCTTGGATATTCTGTGCTTTCCTTGGGTTTTAATGTTGCTATTGGGTCTAGTTGCAGTGATGTATGATTCTGAAAGAACAGTTGATTGTGCTGAATCTGCCAGTATGCTTAACTCCAGTGTAATAGATTCTGATACTTTCTGGAAATCCTGAAAGTATTTGCTGGATATCTTCTGCTGAAATTGGTATAAGAAGAAATTATGTTCTAAAGTTTAGTAAAAGCTACTTTGAAATCAAATTTCTGCATGGTTTTCCACTAGTGCCTTCAATTGCAGTTTTTAAAGCTATTAAAATATTTCTTTGGAATGAATCTCCAGGCACATAAAAAATTATGATACTCTGTATTAACATGCTTTTTATTTTCTGTTTTTTTTGCATTGTCCTTCTCGCTCTATTTCTCAGTTAATCAATACAACTTGCATATGTGGCATCACCTTAAGAGTCACTGGTTTCAGAGCACTATCACAGGAAGGCAGTTGTTCTAGATGTATAGTCTTGGGGTAAAAGCCCTGAGTTTCCACTTGTAGTACCATTTTCTTCCATCTACATCCTGCTCTTTTCCTTTAGGCACTCTGCCTCGGTACCTTTCTTCTATTTTGTTATGCTTGTTTTATGATACTTGAATCCTCTTAATGAGAACAAGACACTGATCAAGCATTGGGACCAAGTCTTTTAACTGTTCCTAGCTTCAGTTAAAAGGAGTCCCAGGTTAGTAAAGCAGCCCACAGGCTTTAGATAGGAATTTGAATTGTTATATTAGTGTCATCAACACTGTCGCACTTGTACACATATAGGATGATATCTATAGGAATATTTAATAGATCTGAGTTTGGGGTAAGAACATGCAGACAATCTTTAAACTATTAGTTATAAGATTGAAACCCTAGAAATAATATATCAGGCTTGTATTCAAGAGCAGTGAACTTTTGTTGATGTTCTGAGGGCACATATTGCTCAGTATTTTCATTAACTATATGGAACCCCTCTTAGCAATCTTCACAGTGGTACTTCATCTACCTGGGGAGAATGCCCCTACCACTTTGTGCAGCATTCAAATGGAATAGAAAGAAGTTTGGTGGAAGAAGTAGAGTGGAAAAGGTTTTTTGTTTGTTCCAAATCTGCAGAGCCTTATTTCCCTGTGTGAATACATGTTTAATTTTAGAATTTTACCTGGATGAGTCTTCTGCAATCATTCCTGGAAGCATATGTGTTTAAAAATAATGGGAAGAAGCTCTACAGAACAGCTTCATATGTAAATGGCCACTTGTCTGCATTTGTTCTTTGTCGGAAATGATCCTGAGATTCACTTGGGAGTTCTGTGGTCTGCAGGTTGCTAGCAATGCTGTCCGTAGAATGACAGTATTCACAACAGTGCAGGAGAAGGCTGTTCTTCTAATTTCCTATAAGCCTCCAAGATAGTAAGCTTATAAAATATCACCTGGTGCCATATGGTGTCAGACAGAAAGATACATACCAATATCTTCAGCTACCCCAACCCCAAACAGTTCTGAATTATGTTAAAGTGGAATACATACAATATATTCTGAATCACATACTAAGCAATGTATGTTGCTTAATATCACTTATACTAGATGCAGGTAGCATTGTGTCAGTTGGAGATGGATGGGCTGTGTTAGGCTAATATTAATAAATTCCCAGTAGTCTATGTTTCCTGTGCAGGTGATGGTGGGGTTAGTCTCTTAGGTGTGTGAGATGAGACACTGAGGCTACTAGGATGGCTATACTTTTAAAAAAGTATATGCCAGAGACAATAATTTACATTTAGGTAGTCCACGGGTTCCTGGAGATGCCTGTGGCTATCATCTGCTTCTGTATATGTTACTATCAGACTGGAACAGACTGGAAAAGCAATGACAGTAGAGGCAGGTTTCTGAGATAAGACCAGGTTAACAAGTACGCAAAGGCTTATATTTGATCCATCTCTGACTCTACTCTTTGTATAATGTACAGTTCAAATTCTGAGTAGCAGTCTTCCTACCCCAAGCCATGGGGTGCTATCCTTTTCCTTTCTTACATCATGTGCTTTGGGTCCTGAAGTTAGGAATACAATTTCAAACATGGATAATATAGTTTTGGGAACCCAAGATCTGTGGGTGGGCAAAGATAGGCAAGCAAACAATGGTACCAGTGTAGACTTTAGCTGCCTGTTGCACTGAATGCCTCATCACCTGACTTGGGAAAATTTACATAAATTTAATAAAAATTCCTTCAAAGTCAGTAATAATGCTTAATTCACTTTCAAATGGCCAGAAACAGTTCCGACTTAGAATACAACAGGGACACATACAACCGTCTGTCACAGAAAGGCTGCTTTTAAAGATACAGTTCATACAATATCTACTTTATACAGGAAAACAAAGAGATCTGTGGACTGTATTCATGCTGTTTGGCCAAGCCCAAGAATATAATTTGGCAGGTTATGTGTGTTCTAAGTAGATTCCATTCCGTTGATTAGATGACAATGTATTTCCACATGTTGCCCATGGCTCACTGAACAGAGAACTACTATAGGGGTGGGGTTCAGACACTCACCTACTCCCAAGTAGTCTCAGTAGTCTACAGCAGTACACTGTTATGCTGTGGGTGTCTCTGTTCAGCTAAGAGTATATCACCTAGGCTCTGAGCTCAGCCCTTGGAGTGGTTTGCTAAATAGTGATCCAAGGACCCAATGTAATCTTCTGTAGCTGCAGGCTCATGCTGGCTGTTACTGCTCTGCCAACAAGATACGGAGAGAGAGAGAGAGAGAGTAGAAAAGCTTCATGTGTAAAATTCCCTGCAAACAAAATAAGAAGTGATAAATAAGTGTAAGAAAATATTGAAGTGGGAGATTTGATACCAGTTTAAAATGGATGAATTTATTCCATTCCCTCCCCCTAATTTACTAGGAGATACCAGTTATTGAACTAGAAGAGGTGGTGTGAGGCAGAACTCAAGGAGGAATGGTGCCATAAACCATTCTGATTTTCCACTTTCTCTTTCAACTCTGCCGTCCCTCATATAAGCATATATTGGAGCGGAAAAGCTGTCAGACAAAGTTTTACAAGAGTATTGCAGAAAGAACCACAAAAGACCACTGTGCACTTTGAAACCTAACTGGATATCTGTGCATGTAGATTGCAGAGCAAGTCTAAGGTACACAATTGCAAAGTCTTATTAATTGTGTGTTTGTGTGTGTGTGTGTGTGTGTGTGTGTGTGTGTGTGTGTGTGTGTATGTGTGTGTGTGTAATTTACCAATTTCTGATTTAATACTACAGGATAAACTTTTTTGTTGTGTCATAGCAGATAGATGAATGACACATATCACATCTGATCATCTGTCTCAATTAAATATGCTTTTAGTTAAGTCATTCTGCAACCAGCTATCCTTTAAGGCCTGGTGGTATTTCATGGTACAGCAGTCAGTGACCTGCATTTCCAGCCTAATTGCTAAGGGGATATCTTCTGACTCTTAGCTAGAGGTTGGCCTTGAGAAGTGTAAAGTTATGTTTGTTAAACACAAGCCTCATGGTCTCTGGAAGGCATTAGCAATAATCTTCCCGCCCATTGCACAAATTCCTCCCCGTGAATGCCAGTGATCATAGCACAGACAGGCACAGGCTCCAGACCCATGCTTTTTCTGAAAACTACTCTTTTTGCCTGAGTCTGAACCCTTTCTCATGTTGTTAATGTTATCACGGTGTTATAACAAATGGAATTAGAAGTAGAAACGTATCAGCTCAGCACACTGCATATGAAGCATGCCTTTCCAAGAGTTACTTTTGTCAATTTTACATGAAACAATGGGAAAATGAATGCTGGATGCACTAATAGATAGGTTGAAAACTTCCTAACAATTTTTATTCTAAGCCATTGTCTATCTTATGTAAAATTAGAACTTTTGATTACCCAGTTGTGGATTCAGAATTGCTCATGAATGTTTTTAACCATTGATCTTTGCTCCAGCCCTTATAGTTTTTAAAAATAATTTTTAAGTAACAATGGAAAATATATATCTATTTATCCTCCCAACCAATGTAAGAAAGATGCATTTTATACTTTTCAGGAAATTTAGTTTTATTGTGGAAAAATAATTATAATTATTGCTAAGAGCTAGTTTGCTGATACATGGAAATTATCATGTTTCATTTTTAAAATGTGAAGCCTGGGTGACAGTAAGGAGGCCTGTAATTGGGCTGGGTTTGGGAGCACATACTGGAAATACCAGCACAGACAAGCAAGAAGATGGAAATTTGGAGGCCCACAAGGGTTACATAGTGAAACTCTGTCTCAGAAAAAGAAAAAAAAATCAATCAATTGCCCTGATTTTCACACATGAAAACATCTGCTAAGACATTTGAGAATACCTTGGGATATTCTCAATGTGCTATTATCTGGCACAGAAATTTAGGAAAAAACTGTGATGGGCAGTTTGAAGTGTTAATTTGTCAGAATTTAGAGTTGCCTGGAGGAGGGTCTTAATTTAGTGATTGTCTTTATCAGTATCGATTTTGTCTGTGGCCAATTGTTGAGATTATAAGAAATTGCCTTGACTGTTAAATGACGTAGGGAGATCCAATTGTGCATGGCTGCACTCTCTGGCAGGGTTCCTGATCTATACAAGGAAGGAGAAAGTTGGAAGCAAGTAAGTAAGCAGGTAGCATGGTGTATTCGTCTCTCTTGCTCTCATTGGTGGACGTGATGCGACTAGCTGCTTGAGTTTCTGTCTCGACTTCTCCAAAATTATGAACTATAATTTGCAATCCAAATAAACTTGCTTCTCCCTAAAGATGCCCTTTGTCAAGGCTCTTCCATCGCAGCAGGGGAAATGAAACTAGAACAAACCCTGGCTATGATTTCAATTTTGCATTCTACTTGAGAAAAGAATAAACAATCACTCAACAACATAAGTGCAATAAGGAGACTTTTGTCTGCTCATAAGAAAACAAAACAAAACAAAACAAAAACAAAAAACACAGTTTTTGTTTCTCAGTTGTGGACCGAAACTGATTGAAGTCTTTATAGAAGGCTTATTAGCTAGCCTGTCCTCAAATGTCCATGCTTTTGTCCTTAGAGCACCATCCTCCATGTTTTACTTTATATATATATATACACATATATATATATATATTTCATATGTGTATATATATTTATATGCTGTACCATATATTTATATATATATGGTAAAGCACGTACCATATAGAGCAGTGGTACTTAACCTTCCTAATGCTGTGATCCCTTAATACAGATCCTCATGGTGTGGTAACCTCAAACCGTAAAATTCCTTTTGTTTCTACTTCATAACTATAATTTTGCTACTGAGCAACGTGATGTCTGAATTCCTAAGACCATCAGAAATATGTTTTCCAAAGATCGTGATCCATAGGTTGAGAACTGCTAGTGTAGACTTTTTTTATGAACATTTATTTCTTTGTTTTGAATTTCTTTTCTTAAAAATTTGTCTCTACTGTCCAACTAGAATATATTTCCAAGTGAATAAAAAGAGAAAAACCCAAAGAAACATCCAAGATACACGTTAGGGCAATCTGACTGATACTTTCCTCATTCTGTGGGCTGTGTAGACTTGAATCACATTTTCCTTATACAAACAACTTCAGTATAAACTAGTGTAGCCAGTATTGAAAGCTAAGGACAAAGGTTCTCACTGGATTTTTACTGTTCATGTAAATCTGTAAAGAAAGCAGTAGCTGTAATTTTTAACCAAAATGTAGACTAATTTCTCACAGTTTTTTTTTTGTTTAATATCACTGTTACTCAGGACCATTATAAACACACGTTGCATGAATTTCATGAATTCTGACTAACTTGAGGAGATCATATTTAGTTTATATTATTGAAAATTATGTGTATAGAGGCTGGAGAGATGGCTCAGTCAGTAATGTGCTCCTGTGCAAGCATGAGGACTTGAGTTTGCATCTTCAGCACCTTCATCAAAAGCTGGACATGGCAGCACATACCTACAAACTGGCATCTAGGGAAGGCAGAGATAAGGGAAATCTCTGGGCTTTCTGGACCCTGGCCAATCTGTGAGTTCTTGGTTCAATGAGAGACTTTGTCTTAAAGAACAAGATAGAGATCAACAGAGGAAGACATCTGCTATAGACTCCACATACATGTGAACACATGCACATGCATACCTTCAAACACACATGTGTTCACTTGTGAACATGCATACATGCGCACACCACATACATGCTCATGTGTTACATGTATCCTGTTGAAATACAAGCATAAATGAAATACACTATTTTTCCTTAGAGAACTTAAGAATATGGACTCATACCCAAATGATACAAAGAGCGGAAATTGATGTTGTGGTATGGAGTGTCACCTTTAAATTCCATCCAACATGTGCTCCAGGCTGAGTGGTTCAGGAGAAGAGAGCAAGCTTGTGAAAGGGCCATTGTTAAATCACCACATGTCAGGGTTAGAAGGAATTACATTTGCCTTCTATTCTCCTCTACCATTGAATTCAGAAATCCACTGAATTATGCCCATGACTAACTCTGCCTGAATACTCACTAGGAAAGTGCAGTTGGTTCATGAGACTACTGCTACTGATTAAATGGCTGTGTCTCCTCCAAAATTCATGTTATAATTTAATCTTATTTTCAACCTGAATAATAGGTATGGCTATTAAGAGAAGATGAGTCCAGTGAGGACCCCAAGTTCATAAATCCTTTTGAAGACTTCATAAAAGGCCTGGAGAGAATCGGGACATCATTCTGTCCTTTCCACCATGTGAGAACTCAGCTTCTGCCATCTGTAGCACCTAGGTGCTATCTTGGAACTGTAGAGCAGTCCTCATCAAACAGTCTCCCAGCAACCTAACTTTATACTACTTCACCCCATCATCAATTACGCAACTCAGGTGTTCATTACAGCAACACAAATGAAGACAATTTTAATTCTAGTTGTGAATGGTTTTATGTTTGTATATTTCTTTCCAAGTTCTCCTGAGTTATTCTGATTTTTTTCTTGATAGATGCTATTTCATTCTCATTCTCACACTTGGGACTTTTGGTTGATCTCTGGCTATAAGTTTAGAGTTCAAGTTGCAGACTTATTTTACAGTTAGATTTGGTCATAAGAAGCTGTGAGTCCCTGAGGTGTGAGCAAAAGCACAATATAGAGTTTTCATGCCATTTTGTTAAAGATGAAGCTCTATGAACAAAATAAATTCTGTTATTGGGCTCTGGCATCAATAGTAGCAATATGTAGGGACTTTAAGATGAAGTTGTGTGTTGAAAAGTTCTGAATTGATTGTCTAGTTTGAATACAACACTATCCCACCTTATTATCAAAATCTGGAATGTCTTTGTTAGAGCAGTTTCTTCCAGATCCTAACTAAGACAACTGCATGTATAAATATTTGACTTACTTTTATTTCTGCTTTCAGACCACTGTGATCTCAAATATCACAGAGTCAGCTACTATTTCTTACAGATAAGCCATTGCTTTGACTAGGTGTGAATAGCCACTAGCTGACAATTAATAGCAGTTGAAAGAAAGAGACTCCTTGGCTATTCAATGCCTAGTGGTCAGCCCTGGAAGCATATACATGCAGGCAACACTGAAGAGATCTGGAAGATTGTATTTATATGTTTATATGTATAGGTAACAACAATGTTTAAAGAAAAAGAGATTATGAATTTAGGAGGCAGCCTGGAGTGGATATGGGACAGGCAGAGAGAGCAGGGGAAGGGGTAAGTGGTATACTCACATTTTCATTAAATAAAAGAGAATACAAAAGGAAATATAAAAGCTCTCAGTGCTTTGTGTTACTGCTGTCACTTGGCCTAATACTTGCCCACTGTCAGCTACTACTAAAATAGCCGTATCATAATAATCAAAACAGTCTTACTACTGCTCCAGTTTTGTACTTTAAAGCAAGGCCGTCTTTGAGGAAAGGACTGCATGAGTAGAAAGAAAATAATACAGTCGAGTCCATGCTTGGGTCATATGACACCCAATCCTAATTAGACCTTGAACTCTGTTGCACTAAGATTAGATGTGCCTCACTTCTATGAAGCATAGGTTCATGCAGCTCTTTAAGAGGATCTGTGTCCACAAAGGATAAGACACATTGACAGTCATCACAAGTATATATGCTTTTCTGTGTCTATTTTGGTTCTGCTCTTAAAGGCACTGGAAGAGAGAAAAAAAAAAATCCCTGAAATAGTACAGAAAACCAAGTGATCTATCCAAACTATGAAACTGGCTTTACAGAAGCATGCTTGACTCTTCTCATTTTGTCAAGAACTCAAAGTGTTTCTACTTGAAGTCTTTTTGCAACAGATTATTCACCACCTGAACCGGATCCTGGGGAAGAACTCCTGGTTCCTTCTATTAGTTTAAGATTTTGTTCCATTTTGATAGACTCTTGTCATTCTCAGGGTTACAGTTGATTATCTGGAGGACTCTATGTTGTGTGCACAGGGTTTCCTGTTTCAATGAGCTGGTCAGGAGGTTTAGACATATACCCAAGCCTCCTATGTGCTAGTCAACCCAGCCTCTGGCATTCATGGAAAACAGATGCTGCTTGTGTAAAGGAATCCATCTCCACCTCAGAATAATTTTACATGTTCTGTAAATGTAATAGCATTTTCTTTATTCAATTTTGAAAAATTTCCTGACCAACTTAGAAAAATTCAAGCAAGAAAAATACAAACTGAGAGTACATGGAAGTGTTCTTTCAAATATTTAAGTACTGATGATTTGAAAACTTTGCACTATCTTATTTTAAAAAATGCAAGTTGTTAGTAGACAGCAACAACAGGGATTATCTTTGCATTCAAGAAAGTCTGCTAATAATGTTCATCATCCTCTTCAAGTTTTAAAGCCTCAAAGTCCTTTAGTGACTCAAATTCAGATAAAAAAGAAGGCATGGTTGAGTAGGAGGACTTTCGTGGTATCCCTCAAACTGAAACACATGGGTCTCTATTTATTCCTTAGATCACAACCATGATTCACTCACAAGCATTGGGTGTGTGTGTGCATGTGTGTGTGTGAACACATATAAACATTCTGTATGATGCATATCTCATTGTGATACTTCATGTAAGAAACAGATTTTGAGAAAAAGAAATAAACTATGGGAATTTGTATTTGCTGTCGTAGAATTTGTCCCATGACCTCAGAGTATTTATAAATAACTAGAGAGATCTACAGACTAGACACTATGTGACTTAATGGTTACAACTAAAATATAGCCATTAGATTTGCATAAGGTCCTAATTGTTTAACAGAACTAGCTAACCTGATAGGAATAGTATTTTCTTAACAACAATCGATCTCTAAAATAATCAGATCTTTATGAATAAAATCACAAAATATCAGAGTGATAAGCAACCCCTCCTTCCTTCCAGTAACTGAATAGCAAATGATGGTATTAGGAAAGTCCTGGTCCTTTTTTTCAAAGAGACAGCCTGCTGTTCCTTCCGAGGAAATCTTAGAAGTCTAGGAAGATTCTTTAAAACTAGTCAGCAGGAAAGACTGTGAGATGGGTCCACAGCCAATGGGAAAAACACACATTCCCCACCTGTGCTGGAATAAAAACTAAGCACACTTCCTGTCCCAGTGTGCTTGATAGGCTGGTTTGGGTTTTGTCACTGCTTTTATGCAGAAAGATATTGTCTTGCTGTGGGGGAAAATAGAGGCAGAGAAAGAATTAGTCACACCCACTCTTGCTTCTTAGAACAGAAAACTAAAAATTCAATCCGGATATTATTTCATTATAATAGCTTCTTAACACATATCTGTGAAGTTTCTGTGCAGGAAATTCATTTGAATGTTTATAGTTTACTTACTTTGGACTACAGACATACACAGCTTACTTGTTGTTAATATTAACCAGGATTCTATGCTTTGCTTTCTAAGCAACAGGCTGTTTACATTTTGATTCAATAATATGAAATACATTTAGAAAATACATACATAATACAGTATGGCTTTCAGAGTAGTGATTGTGGTATTCAGTTTGTCAACATAGAAAGGCTGCATTTTAATGACAGTCTATGATTTGATTTAACCTGAAAGCTCTTGTGTAATTAATATTCATATCCAAATGTTTATATTCTCTGTGAATATACAAAAAAATACATCCTTTTACATAATGGAAAGAGATAAATTTCAGAAGAAAAATTAGATGCTAGTACTCAGTTTATTTTACCCTAGCACTTTCATTCCTTGTGAAAATTTCAAGATATTGGCAGTGCGTTCAGAAATATCAAATAAAGTTCAAACTATTTAAACTTAAATCGAATATTATGCCAGATCGAATTTCAAGTT